>JAECUM010093297.1:0-60213 GCA_016617855.1 Megalonaias nervosa
AAAAAAAAAAAAAAAAAAAAAAAAAAAAAAAAAAAAAAAAAACACAAAAAAAAAACATCCCATAAGGCTGTACACGAATATACGAGTTCTGTTTTAAATAATCTCTAATAATATTATGGTAGATATTTACGTAAGATCAGCTAAAACTAAAACCCAACAAGCACCAGGTAAAGATTTACTCAAGTGAGTAACAAGGCAGATAAATTATGAATTATCTGACCTGCTCAATCTTGCCAACGTTGATGCAAACGAACTTGTTGTATTTCAAAACCGTGAAGGAAAATTGAAGACGAGTAATATTTCAATCAACGATATTATTATTCGTAATCGATTATCGCGAGAAGGTCTTATTGCTGTATATGACAGAGGGCAAACTTGTTCCTAGTGTTGTTACTCTTTCGTCGATCCGAGATAGCATAAGTGAACGATTGTTAAAAACCGGCGATACAATGAATGGCGTGATTAACATGAATAAGAAAAAAGTTATTAATGTAGGAGAACCAACAGATGATCTCGACGCTGCAATGAAGAAATATGTCGATGATAAGGAAATTCCAGTCACAACTTCGTTAACTAAAATCAACGATGGATTGACCACACTCAAAACTGATTTTACTAATCAAGTACAACTGTTTCTGAATTTCCGTAGAAACGTAAACAGAACCATTAATGAATTTTTTGGAAGTCCACCAACCGTTGACATAAACTCACCGACGTTAACTCGAGAATCAACGATATTATCAGTGGAATTCCTAAAATCGTCAATAAATCTAATCTCGTTAAAATTCCACACAAACAAATTAGCAGTATCGTGTACACAGTAGCATCAGGATCATCAACGTGGACACCGCAAAATAACTCTATCAAACATACCGCATAAGTAACCGGTGTGTACAGTCTGTCCATATTTAGTGGTGCAAAATTTAGGATATTTACTACATTTTCATGGCGTCATTCAACCGATAATTTTTCTGGAACCGTGTCTATAATATTAAATAAAGACACAGAAGAAATATTTTTACTGAAACCATCCGATAAAAAATAACCACAGCATCTTACTGGTGGTGTCTGGAATTTGTAGTTGAAACACCTCAATTAAGTACTTGATAGAAATATAATGATAGACATTCAGCGATACAGATACAATCAAGTATGTGCGTGGCAAACTAAACTAAAAAATATCATCGATGATTATACAATAAAAGTGAAAAAATATCGAAGACGCGTGGTTGTCGTTGACATAGTCGTCTCTTCAGTTTCTGCGCTCATTGCTGAAACCGATGTAATATTATCAACAATAACAATGACCGCGCCTGTAGTTGTAACGATTATCGTTTCATCCGCAACAACTATAATGGGTATTTTTAGTATTGTAACAGATTGGGGGGTGTGGGGGTGTGTGTGGGCTAACTTGTGTAAATGTAATAATAAATTTAAAGAAATGCTCAAAGTCAGGATCTTTTTATTCTTGACTATAAAATTGTGGTAAGATGCTTAATAAAAGAAATATGACTAAAACATGAATGCATGTGTTTGGTTACGTGTAACATATGCAATACACAAATGCTATAATATGCTGGCCTTCATAACTTTAACGTAATTATTCAGCAAGAAATGGACGAGCCACGGAGTAAGTATTTTGAAAGTTAGCCCTAATTTCTTAGTATGGCGGGAGATAGCTGCTTATTCATGTGGCACAATATTACTTTCATATTAAGCTTGAATGAATAGCAGTGAATTGAATTTGTCTGAATTGAATTGATTCCTATTGTTGTACTATATATGTAATTCCAGTCTGTTTTTGAGAATAAGGAAGTTAAAATTCATTGACTTGTCTTATTTTTATAAGTATCTATGAGCTTCTTAATGTCATTCAATAAAGTTGTAATTATAACTACCTCAATGCAGTGTTCTTTTTATTTGGTGGAGAGATGTTGATAGAGGCGCTAATGTTGACAGCTATCTGCCGAATTTCGAATTGCGCTCCTATTTATACTCTTCGGAAAATAGTCATGTGACGTGATTTTAACCAATCATTGCTTGTCCAGGACGCCGAACAGGTCAGATGGTGCCGAACAGATACTCTACAACCAGCGACACAAACTGAGGGTTAATATACAATTTAACTATCATCACTTGTCCGTTTACACTCTGTCATTAGCAAATATATAAACATTACGTATTATATCGTATCCGTCAAACGTCAACGTACTTTTAAGTTGTAACCAAGACTGTTAAGCTTGGGTGAAGAGTACACAACTACCAATGAACGCTAATAACATTGAAAATATACTGACCAGCATAAACATTAAGAATACACTATTAAATATTCAAAACATACTTATAATTGTATAAAAGAAGGCCAGCATTAACAATCAACAAGTGAAATGCAATCAAAAATGTGAACTTGACAAGTTTACTGTGTGGAACCGGTCATGTGATCTAGTGTCGGCCATCTTGCCTGCAGACGTATTTTCGTGATGTCAGCTGTTGGAGTCATCGTGCTTAATGCTATTCAAATGATGATTTGGATGTGAATTTAAGTGTGATAAACATATTTCTGGGTGTGAGAAATTTTATTAAGATTCCAGAAGCTTTTGTGAGTATTTAACAATGTGCGAGGTTGAAATCGATGACATTTGTTACCACATGACCGGCGATCACACTTGACATACAGGATGAACAATTTAATACAGATATCATGGTAAGTCGCGATCTATACATTTATATTACATACAGTGTTCAAATTCATTCTTTCAGCAGTTTGTATATATTCCTTGACATGAGCAACATGTTAAATTTATGACATAAGAACCCCCCCCCCCCTCCTCCCCATCCATCATATTATAGCTTTAGAGCCCTCAGGTATATTACAGTATTATTGCAAAGAAGATAGATATATGCACGAACACAAAATTACACGAGTATGTGGTAAAATCACATACAGCAACGACAGCAAATTCCAAGCTATCATCGTTGTTTCGTTGTCGTTCAACGATTGCAGAATATCCGATGAAGAATTCAGCGCGATGGTAAAAACCTACAATGAAGTATTTGACGAAAGTATTGAAAAAATCAGGGATTTAGAATAATAATAGTATAATAATGACAACGTCGGTGGCTGAGTCCGTGACTATATCCGCGAATTCATCGCGGGAATTAATACAACAAATCGTCACTAATATTGTTCTGGTAAAAACCACAATATCAGCGAGTTCACCTAATCCTGAATTCAGTATTAATTTTCCAACTGCAATACCAGCAAAAGAAATTGCATTAGCGCAATTACGGGTTTATCACAGTTGGCCAAATATTAGATCAAAATCATTCGGTGGACTACAACCAAATAATTCATTAGTATTTGCAGATAAAAACAAACCCGACGGAACTCCTGATTGGCAAGTAGTCAGTATTCCAAAGGGCAGTTATCAGATAGAACAGATCAATTAAGAATTCCAGTGCAGGATTAAATCCATTACAGGCAGAGAATCAAAAATAGCTATTACTGTTCATGAACCAACGCTGTCATCGGCCATCGAAATACATTCTCCGGATTACACCGTTGACATTTAACAGTCTTCGATCAGATCAGCGTAAGGTTATCTTGAGATTCCACCTGTTGTTAATGGTCCACCAGAACCAAGCCAAGATGAATTTTTTACAAAAGAAAGAATGTATTCAAAACATTTCAGTTATGAAAAGCCGCTACGACAATACACAAATGATGATACTGGACAGGTTTTAATGAGCATAGAGTATGATAAAGAAAATGCCATACAACTAAAACAGTTTATATTAAACCCAGTGAGGGATTACCTGTTAATAGAATTTTTTAAAATCTTACTCTGACGATATCAAGTCTGAACACACAAGATTTCTTAATGATCTAAAAAATTTATTTTTAACTATTATTCTGACCTAACCTTTTCGATTGAGCGTGAAAGGGGAACAAATAATTTTACCTGCGTATCTGTAATTGCTGCCAGCGATTGTAACATCGCCTGTTGGATCAACTTTATGAATCTATAATAATAGGAGGGTAGCGTATATCTATTTTTGGATTTCCAAAATTGTAATGATTCAAAATCACGGATAATTTTTCAGGATCAAGTTCGTCAGATATATTTATACCGTTGTGTTGTAATTGCTTCATAGCAACAATAATAGCATTAATATTTTCATGATTCATTATATAATAGATAGTTGTTTAAATAAAAATATATTTCTGAATTAATATAAATATAAAAAATATAAAAATATTTCTTAATTAATACAAATATATACATATAAATATATTCCTGAATAAGTAAATATAGTTTTATTTACAATCTCATATCTCATCAGACTTCAGTGTTTGAGGGATTAGATATATATATATTACTGAATACAAATGTGTGGTCATGTGCTCAATAACAAAAGGGAGACAACTGCGCACTTACTCTATCAGCGAGGACAGATTTATCTCCCTTCATTGTGCATACCGAAATTTGATCTTTTGTTCGAATTTCTTTGAATACTCTGATTTGGTTATTTTTTCTGCAACAAAACGTACTGAAGTACGTTGAATACCATAATATTTACCAATCGCATTCATTGATGGGAAAATTATTTCTTCACCTGTTTCTGTATTTGTGGATATAACTGGCTTCTTTCCAAATATTTTACATCCCCCAGTATTTCCATAAAAAAGAATTCTGACTCTGTGTAACAATTCGTAAATTTCCTAAAGAATTATCTTTCGAGTCTGAATTAATGTGATCGATTACAAGTCCATCTTTGATCGGGCCATGAAAGCATTCGAATACAAACCTATGAGATAAATATTTCTTTTTTTCCAGCATCAAACATGATATACAAAGTATTAGTAACAAAACCGACTGGTGTTTTCCGTTGGCAGATCCTGATGACACCATCACGAGACGCTTCATAATTTTTAATTACTGGATGTTTCACAAATTCGTTTTGCTCCAGTTATATACTAATATTATTTGTCTAAATTGTTATTTTGAAAACAGTTTTTATGGGAGATATCAGGACGTTATATTTTTTATCATAATATCGTTTCAGCTCTCTGTATCTTTTACCACCGCATTGCACACATAACCGTGTTTCTCTTCTGACCCTAACACCGCATCGTAAACACGGTTTCGGCCCTAGACTCCCTTTGCGAAAGCTTTGCATGTGGATATCACAGAATTCATTTACGCATGATTTAATACAAGGAAGAGAAACTCCTATCATTAACCACTTGGATTTGTTCTTTGCTTGTATAATTATATATATAATTAAAGTTTAATTAAACATATATTTGCCTTAATTATAGCATGGAAGAATTTGAGAGATTATCCGTAATTGAACCTTCTAGAGCAAGATTCGATCTTGACAAACTACCAAAATCTAAATTTAGTTTTTCGATGCAAGATCTAGCTTTGATAAATAGCGATATAACTGATCGTATCCGTGAAGCCAAGAAAGAATTTCGCAACGATGGTGCAGCTCATACTTGGTCAACATTCAGAATCATGAATGATACCAAAGGTATTGCTGATACTAGAATGAATGACGAACGAGGAAGAAATATTATCAACTATCTCGACAATCAGCGATATATTATTCTGGTAAAATTTATTGTGCAGACAGATGACGACACTTGGATTATTCGTGATAAACGTGACCCTGTACGACTTCATACTGGAAATAATACTGTTATATTAAATAAAAAATCCAAATCAGGAACACTGACTGGTATTGATAAACCGTATGATGAATGAGTGTATCCTGTAACTGCAGTTGTTTATGCGATATATCCGCTAAATGATAAACCTAGCGTTAATAATCTCAAACCAATGAAATTGTCCTTGACAGGGTCAAGGATAAATTGCGTGGATGAGTGAGTTATAGAACATTTCTCAAAAGCAATACGCGGAAACAGTTTAACAAATCTAAGACGTAAAAAAAAAATAATTGGGCAGAAACAGTTAAAGATACCGGAGCATCTATCAGCGACGTTGCTAAACCAGAAAAAAAAAATTAAAATTCCCAATAACAGTGAAGACACTAACCGGAGAGATTTTGTATGCGTCGAAATATACATCAAGAGGAGCTCCTATAACGATCATTGATCACAACGCACACGCATGGACGTCCGCGGTAACAATATTTCCACGAGATAGAACAATTAACTTTTACAGCGATTATATATTTGATTTTATCAACGATATTAGTAAGAGTGACCCTGTGTCCGTGTGGTTATTTCGAAGTTCAGAATCCGTAAACTACGATCAGTTTGTACGACCTAGCGGTGACATTTATCGTGCAGAATCACTCCAAGAAGAAATGAAAAATATTGCTCGGAAATATGCCCCTGACGATGTCAAGGTTGAACAATTGTTTCACCGTTCCATCGGTTGCTGCCCACGCTGCTCAGGAGAAAAATTCATGGAAACCGACATGATTGGAATTTCTTGAAGATATCCAGCACAGATGTGTCGAATACGGACATGGCGGATTATGGAATACTAAATACAATTATAAAGATATTATACCGGTTGAAATGGTAGCGTGTTATCCTGGAATTTTTCTTGGATACAGAGAATGTTCTGAATACTTTAAAAGATTCGAATATCCCACACACGAGATGACCAGAGTTGCGATAAACGGACTCTTACCAAATTTTGACTTAACTGGATTCGCCTGTATAGAGTCATTTGAGTTTGCGGAAAATCTGCATCCGATAATTTATGTTTGGTTTGGAAGACATTTCTCAGAAAAATATTGGGCTCCAATAGTACTATTACGATATATGCTTGATACTGAAATGTTAGTGTCGTTGAGAGTAAATGAAGCCATTATATCGTATCGTCCTCAGAAACAAGTTTGGTTACTACAGCAAAAGAAATATTCCCTGACAAGTCAGGTGATGAAAATCATGATATGATTGATTATGAAAATAAAATGGCAAAAGATCTTGGGAGGAAAGTAATCGGTAAGTTTACTCAAGGAGGATCATATGACCATAAACGAAAGTGTACAAGATTAATTATGGACGATGCTGAACTCGATTGTATAATTGCTGATACAACGGGAAAAAACACAATTGTGAGTCGGAGTAATGCTTATTTATCAGACGGGTCTAAATTAAGTACAATCTTGAGATATATTGATGGTGAGTCACCGCAATTCACTCATTTAAGATCTTCGATGCTCGCTTACGTTTCGATAAATTTATTATCGATCAAAACAGATTCCCTCGTTAAGCGGTCAGAGTTGCCACGGATTCATTTTATATAAATAAAGCGTATACAGATTTGCTAAAACCGCTACTCGGCAATGACGAATCGGGATCATGGAGAATAAAACAGGAAAATATACTTGACTATTCCGAATCTGCAGACGTTGTAATCAGGGAAATATATAACAGCAATGACAATCAAATATTAAAATCATCAGCACCATCTGTGTTTGATCCTGTGACCAGACATAAAACCGTTTATCTCAATGGGCCTGCAGGTTCTGGAAAAACAACACGTGCCATTGAATTATTTCGGCACGGTACTTCGTACTGCGCTGATATGATTGTGCTGACACCTACACACAGACTAGCCAGAGAAATCAATGAACGAGGAGTAAAATCATGCACGTATCATGGTTTCTTCAGATGGTGCGGGGATACGTGGACACCTGAGCGAATGGGTGAGAAATATATACCCCGGATTATCATCTGGGATGAAATTTGTACGGTGTTGTTAGAAACATTAAAAATATTTCTTCATTGGTTCCTAACAAAAAATACTGCTGTGATAATGTGAGGCGATCATGGTCAACCGCAACCTTTTGTTGGGCAGTCTCCGCACGAATGGTTAAAAACGTTTGTGGATTATTATGAGGAGATAACTGACGATCATAGAGCTATTGATGAACCCCTCAGAGAATTTAAAAGATTGATCAGACTACAGCCAGATAAAGTACAATGCGATATAATGCGTGAAATAATTCCGGAAACTCCTGTGAATGATTTTTGGAATTTATGGAGACCAAATGATTTAATAGTTGCAAGTAGATAGTTCGTGATGAATTGCAAGAGAAATTATTTCTGTTACATAAAGAAAAATTTTCAAATCTACCTGTACCATTGTGATATCGCCCAGCAGATACTCGAAGACAAAATGTTGATGTTGAGATTCTAGGAACAAATGAAAAACAAAATCTTGTATTAAATGATATTGTTTTGGTTGTTGTTGATGTTGTTGAGAGCGCGTTGAACATGGATCAATCGCCGTGGAAGCTAGGATACGCTATAACGATTCATTCATCACAAGGGCTAACTATTACTGATACAAATATTTGGATTGTCGATGATAGAATCGATTGGTCAAATTTAGTTTATCTTGAAGTGTCTCGAGTTAGAAGAATATCTCAACTGCACAGGGTTATTATGAATTTTACAGAAAATAATGAAACTGCTAGCAATGGCGTAATAAGAAAAAACTATCTGGTTATAAGCAGTGTGACAAAAAAAAAATAAAATAATCGCGACTTTGATATCGACGCTGAATTTATTATAACACTAAAACAACGACAGAATAATCATTGTGCAAGTTGTAACTGTAATATGCTATGGGAATATTCGAATAATAATCCAAGACAGTTCACCGTAGACAGAATTAATAGTAGTATTGGTCACACACGTGAAAATGTGATGCTGACCTGTCTTGAATGTAATCGATGTAGGGGTGCCAGTTTACAAAAGTGAACGCGGTGGTAATTGTGTGTCTTCAGGAATTACTTGTAATTGTTCCCGTACAAATCCACGCTGAGGAGCAGTTGAATACTAGTCTGTAGATTGCAGGTCTGCCCGTGGATCTAACCACGCTAGAAATTTTATGTGTGGTCACACTCCAGATAGGATCAGTTGCTCTTTTTTTTTACCCTCTTCAAGTTCACCAGGTTCATATAAATACCTTACAGTCACATTACCCAGTACTGGTTGAGAGAGAGAGAGAGAGAGTCATGTCGTTGTATTGGTATAAGTTTCTTTGTAATCGCATTAATTGGTTTCATAGAAATTGAACGAGTAATTTTATTGTTTAACGCAGCTATCTCACTTGGTAATCTTGCAACCCATTCACGAAATCTCTTGTCTTTTTGAATTATTTCCTTCGTGTACTGATATCCAAATAACCGCTCAGCGAGTGTTCGATTAAATCGTTCAACTATTGCCTGATCACGATGAATTGCGGTGTGTCCTCGTCTGATTTTGACATTGTTTTTTCATCAGCGATGATACTGTACCAAGAAATTCTTTGCCAGGATCAACTTGTAGCAACTGTGGCCATCGCAAAGGTCCTCGTTGATACATGCGTTCAAATGCAGATGCAACTTCAGATGCTGTTTTTGTTGATAATGTTTCTGCTTCTTGATATCTACTTGCAGCGTCAACAACAGTTAACGCGTATTTGTATGTGCGTGATTGACGTCCACGTGTTTTAATAGTATCGTGTGGTAAAAACAAAATATCTGCTTGATGAACCTCATTGTGAGCGCTGACATCAAAATGTGCATACTGAATTTTTTTAGGTGGACGTAGATAGAGTTGCCATATTGCCTGTCGTGCTAACCAACTTGCAGCAACAAGTGAGACTTTTTCTGCTTCAGCAAGTTTACTAATCGCTGCTCTGCCTCTCCAATATCCTCTTGGGCTATAATAAACAGATTCCATTATAATAGTTACATAATTAATTACCAGCCCCTAGCATTAGTTTACCCTTCATAGCAGATTTCACTTGAAAACTAGCAAGTTTCTCTCTGAGAGATTTATCAGGTATAGAATTTAACGCATGAATCAACTTCACATCTGCGAGATGCTGTTGTTGTAAATCTTTGTTTTTATACGCTACATCATGATCATGACACGCTTTATCAATCTTATTTATTGAATACTCTCCTGGTCTTGGTTGATCTCGTTCGTCAAGTCGGATAACAAGTCGAGTTCCAGGACCGTAATAATTGTATCCGGGTAAATGTTTTTCTCCGGGATACTTTACCCACGGAGTCCCTGGTAATTTTCCCAACTAAGTAGTGATATCACCACCTGTTTTCGTAGACTTGTCAAGGGAGATAAATCTGTATTTGTTTGTACCACAATTTTCACACTTGCCTGTTAGTGCGCGTTTTTTATTTTTTGTTATTATTGTTGTTAATCCACTGGACCCACCAACAGTGGGGGTGGGTGCCTTGCATGGAGCACAATATAGATTCATATTATTTATTATTATGGATATAATTGATTTCTCAGCGACACGAAAACAAGAGCCAGTCAAACATCACCCAGCGCTACCGAATTCTATCAGAATGATAATAATTGGGCCATCTGGAAGTGGTAAGACGCAATTATTGCTTAATCTGATAATGATATGGCTCAAGTAGGATAAGTTATATTTAGTGGCACCATCTGTAGATGATCAGCGATGCTATGAAGTACTTAAAGATTTTAATGAAAATGCAAAGTTGCTGGATGAAGACTGTAATGATATTGAATTTATTACCAGTATTGATGAAGCGCCATCCATAGATGACCTTGATGGACTTATTAATAATTTAGTAGTGTACGATGATATTATGCTGGACAAACAATCAAATCCAGCTCGGATATTTTCTCGAGATAGACATAAAAACACAGACGTGATTTATGTTACTCAAAGAAATATGTAATCAGAGACAACTGCAATATTTTAGTTGTGTTTAACGGAGTTGATAATTATACGATGCAAAATATTTATTATACTTGGTGTTCAGTGGACATGGACATGATCAAGTTCAAAAACTTTTTTTCAAAAGCACAAGCTATTCCGTTTGGTTTTATAACAATAAATTTACATGATCCTAGGTCGAGATATCGTAACTGACTTGATAAAATATTTGGTTAATTACAGCAGCAGAGAGGGTGAAACGACCACGCGTACGTGACCTAGACGTAAATGAGTCGCATAAATATTTGGAAAATACACGTCAATGCACGAGTAACAAAAACGAACTAACCCACAAGATTTCGTTAACGCGGTCTCCTTGACGCTGTCACGGCAATAATTGCGGCCTCAGCAACGAAATGTGCTCGGTTAACGGATTTGGTTTGATGTTATTGACTTTATTTTCAGTCTTTGTAGGAACCTTTATTTTTCATAAATAAGGTCTCAGGACAAATAGTCTGTTCACCCTCTCTGGTGCTCCTTTTGTTGAATAGATTATGTTATGTATATATAATTTACATGGTTATTTTTTAAATTATTTTTTTTTATTGCATTATATGCTGTTGGTAATGTAACATTGTATGTTGGACTTAACTTTGTCCAAAATCAAGTTCATTTTCTACCTGACCTGAATCATTAGTTTTGGTTTCTTAAACAATATGTTTATCTCAATCTGAATCTAGAACTTTGGAAATTCCCCATGAAATGCCAGGTCTACCTGTTGTTTACTAAATTTTATATTAGACTTTTAGAAACAGACATCGAATAATAACTGAGATTTTCTCTTGTAAACTTCTGGAACCTTCCAGAATGAAATTAGATGAAAACATAAAGCTCATGTCGAGCACCTGTGAACTGAATTAGTACCTTCAGTCCTTCATGTATGATAGCCGAATAGAGCATACATGTACTTCGTAACGCAACCTGAGTAAAATTACATCTCCACTGTCCTAGTACAGTGGAAGTCTGATTTAAATCAGATTGCTACATAGCACTAATAGATAACGCACAAGAAAAAATAGTTTTATGGCGGTAAGAGTTGCGCCCCTTGTTGGCTGACGCTAACACCGGTCCGACTATTTGCTGGAACAACCCGGAACAAACTGAAACTTCCGGAACAAAACGTAAATACTGGAACAAAAATAGATACATAGTCGAAAATTTAAAAGTAGTTTGGCGAGATGTTTCATGATTTATTCGAAACAAATATACGTGTAAAATTAAACTGACGACAGGTCCATGAGATTTTTTTCTTCAAGAAAATAATAATTTTATATAATGATCTCTTAATTGAGCATTCATTTCAATATGAAACTGAATATATTATCCTTATAACTATTCCAGGTAAGTAGTCCTTTTAAGATATTGTGAAACAAACATATGCCACATATAGACTAATGGACAGTCATAGACATTTTCTGTTATCTAAAACAGTTTGGATAGCGGAAGCAAATGAACAGAAAAAGGGTAGTACTAAAGTGCGAAAAGAACTTCTGTTCGCAAAAAGAAGAAATAAGTCCCAAAAGAACTCGTATTTTATTTATTTCTTTATCAAAAATTTAATATTTTTTAAAATGAAACATAATGACAAAACTCATTGACTAATGTATTTAAAATATGAATTTCGTGACATTTTGGTCCTACGACCAGTCAGTAAGTACTGCAGAATGTAAATTGGCTTGCTAAAAGAAGAAATTAGTGCGAAAATAACTCGTATTTTCTTTATTTATTTCTCAAATTCAATAATTCCAGGAATTCGAAACTTAATGCTGTGGTGTCCACGGATGGAACTAGAATGGTGGTAATACCATCTTCGGCGGGGAAACAAAAAAATAAATCGAAAAGAACAAAAGCGGAAAGGTCCAGAAATACTCAGTTAGCAAAAAAAAAAAAAAAAAAAAGAAAAAAAAAAGGAAGGTGATCATAACCCAGTGACCCTGTAATGGACAGCGTTATTTCTAAAAAATGGACTTAATCATGTAAGATCAAGCTATAAGGAACCTATGAGTTCTTTTACTGAGCGTAATCGTCTTTTCTTTTGCAAGTCATTAAAATACCGCATTTTGCTATTACAACAGTAGTAGACTATAGTAGGGTTTCTTAGCCAAAATCCTATTTTGTATTAGGACGAAAGCATGATTACCCCCATCCAAGACCCCCTGTTAGTCTAAACAAAATACGAAAACAATTTTGTTGAGGCAACAGCGTCGATTTCGTTATTGATTAACTGTCAAGGACCTACCACTGAATCATCATCGTCGTTATACAAAATAGGGTTGGCTTAGAAACACCCATTATAGTCTATTACTGCGGTTTTTTTTTTCTTTTACTTGAAATCGCTGGCGATTTATATTCATATTATACACAAAATTAGAGTGCCTTGTACTCCACTATACCTAATAGTCACATAAAATTTACTGTAATAACCAATCTAAAAAATCCACCTTGCTAAAATCAACAGTATCAAACTTTTTATATCCATCAGAGCAGTATCTTTTATCATCAAATTTAAAACGACCAGAATGTATGATAACATCTGTCTCAATTTTATGACAATTTGATCTTATTGCCATCATCTCAACATAATCAGAAATCCGTCTAACGCAACTTATATTATCAAATCCTGTGACCTTACCTACCACATTCATTTTTATTCCCTTAGCTCGTTTCTTAACGTTATTATCAGGTGGTTTTAGACTGTACATTTTACTACGCAAAACGCATTATTAACTCGCTTTCTAATATTTTCCATAGTCTTACCAAAGACGCTGTTATTCATAAGCTTGAAAAAGTTCTTTTCGAATACTGTGTTGGCAGCTGCTCGTCGTGCTGTGTTTGAGTCTATATAATCCTTCATCCACAGTGATTGATTAAATTTTAGCACACGATGAACTTTTCTTAATTTTAGCCCATGATCAACTGCTTGTTTAAAAATTTTATAATGACAAACGTATCTCCGTTTGTCAAGTAGATTAAGAACTAATTTTTGAACAACAGATTTATCACTAGTACTAGCACTAGTCAAATAATTTCCCTGTTTTTCTCATACTAAACTGTAATCAATCAGCAACGACTCTGGACAGAATGGATAGTCGTTATGCTTATCATAAAACTCAACAGGAGAGTCAATATCAACTTGTATGAGATAATTAACATCATCCGGTATAGTTTTATCAGGTTTATCAAAAAAATGTTTTTCACTTATCCACCTAGACCGACCAATCGGCATAGACTCCGACATGGAGTAACCATACAGATGATTTGTATCTAGATAGGTTATTAAACTTCTTGGAGCTGTCCTATCGTAGTCAGGTAGATATTTATTATTAGCCCGGGCGTATTTTTTTTGTTATGACACTTATTCCACCTCGTATTCCACGTTCTATAAAGTTGAACATATCAAGGTCCGTTAACAACTCCAGTTTTATTTTACTGTGCTTGAATAATGCATCCCAACTTAGTCCGTGTGCCGACTCGTACCACGCTGGGTCGAGTCCGTAGTTATCAGCGCTGACATCTCTGAAATTTTCTAATATATCTGCAGCAACAGAACGTCTGTGATAAGATATAGGTTATGATAATCTCCTAAGCTTTTACAGCCAAAAGAGTCCCAAATCGATTTCACATAAGCGTAATTATTGTCACTCACACCCTCAAGATTTAACCTAGAATAAAATTTGTCCCGGTCAGGTAGACACGTTTTATCAAATTTACCCCAATCATCAAGATACTCGTAGGGATAAATTCCTTTTCGTGTTAATAAACTGTCAGTAGTTTTACCGAAATGTTCAATCAAATTATTAAATTTACCGCAGCCTTTTACTAGCTCGTCTAGCAATGCTGCCATAAACTGCAGACTATCAATAAATCTTATCTTGCCTAGTGCCACAGACATATACTTTTCAGTGTTATTTGAGATGCACATTATTTTGTTGTTGTTATTAATTTTCAGACGGTTTATTATATCCTTATTACTGAACGCTTCAACTATAATATGAGCGTCATATCCTCTGAAATTATGAAATACAACAGGAACGAAATCTGGTACGGTATATTTTTAATTGCATGTAATATGTTCTGGACCACGATACTTTCCAGTATATGGCAGTGATCTTTTACTCTATTTTACGGCAAAAGCGCCACCACCACCCGCAAATATCGCATATTTCCGCTGTATTAAATTTAGCTTCTTGTTTAACTGTTAGCGGTTTCATTTTTCCTGTCTTAGCGAGTATTATCATGATGAGATCAATATCGTCGATAAGGTTCCTTAGCAAATTTACAGCTGGTTCCTTTCCACGGTAAATCCTTACTGGTTTTGATAAAGATTTATCAGTAGCACAAAGAACCTTATACGGTGCTCCACAGGGAATGTTCCCATGTATTTTTCTTGTCGAAGATTTATCAGGGTTATTTTCTGCCCCTTGCACTGGAAGTAAAATGGACTAGAAATCTGCGTATACTATAAAAGGCACTTTCATCTTGTGTCTGTAATTAGTAAATTGTTATATTTTTTCATCTTTGCCAGGCATAGATATTTTCTGAACATTGGAGCAGTATTCGAGGTGTCGATAAAGTTCATGTTGGGATACACAGCCGTGTAAACACCTGCCACGGAAATATTTCTTTTACTTATGCTTCTTATACTGACCTCGGACTAGCCCATTAAAGTTTTTTATCCACGCGTAGTGATTTTTATAAAATAGTAAATTTACTGTTTTTATCTGATGCTAGACTTCTGATGTCTCTTGTTCATCATCGATACCAAATAAATTAATACCTCCAAGTAACAGGAGATTGTTCTGTTTTCCGAATTTTGGAATTTGATATTCAGAAACAGGAAAGACAATCCCGCTAAAGTTTAGATCATTAACACGACCAGTATAATTTGATACTCGATAAAGATGATCTCGTGCTGGAAATAACGCCGATAATATTGAACATTGGAAACATTTTTCATCGCTGTTCTGGATATTTACATAACATTTTGAGTTCTTGATGTTATGAGCTACCTCGCAGTGGATTATATTTCATTGTGTGGAACAGTATTTCCATTATCTTATTAAATTTCCAGCAAAACCAAGATGTAGTATACTCATCGATTTTCTTCCATATCTCCTGAAATATATTATCTGACAACGATATTAAATCTGTCCCTGTTAGAATTCGACTAGATTTTGATGTAATATAAGGATTAGCAAATTCCTCACGTTGACTAGCAGCAAGCTGCTTTGCTGCAAGGAGTCTGATCGATTAGACCATCCTTGGCTTTCTGTGTGGATCCCATAGATATATTTAGCTTAGAAAGCTTTATATTGAACTGTACTATTATTTTCAAGCCCTCGTGCGTGGCAAGCTGGGATTTAATTGTTGGCTGAAGTAGATGAGATAAGTTTGTGGCAGAGAAATTTGTAAGTAAACGTTTATAATTAAATAACCAACTGTTCTCAAAACCGGCCAACGCGGTTGAGATTTTGTAGGCGGATATCTTTCTGTCAAGAACAGACTTCTTTTGCTATATCGGCAAGTTTCAATATCCTATATCTACCATTTTGTATTTCTTTAATTGAGTATGCTCTGAAATTTGTCAAATTAAAGACTTGGAAAACACAATAGTGTATTATGGAAAATTTATACCATATGCCAATTATGGTCAACAATCTTTCTAGACATCAAGAGATTTTCTGGTGTCACCCGAGATATAATCTTTTTGCGGGCAGTGAAGTGGGCGTTGTGATACACATGAAAACAAAAAATACAATTGGAATCTTAACTCCGGCTGGTTATAAGATGAAAGTGAAAGTTCTGATGATAGAAAATTCACTAGGATGTTCTTACACGAATTTATCTGGATTTTGTTTAGCGGTGATGATATTCCAGACGGATTGAGAGTGTATCATATCAACGACAGTGTTATTGATAATAATATCGCCAACTTGTCATTACAACATGAATTTCAACTACATCCAGTCTATGATCTATACGAGGCCAATGGCAGTGGTGCACTAAAATATACTAAAACAAACCAAAGGTTGTTGGTTTTATAAAAAAATAATGGTAGGTGTTAGAGAAAGTAATACTAACCAAATTGAATATTTTTGTCATAAGTTCGTGTTCGCAGTTTTCATGGACTTAGTTCAAATGGTTTAGCGGTTGACCACTTTGATAACGTCAGAGTTGATAACCGACTTCCGAATTTAGACCTTGTAACACAACAAGAAAACATAAGACGAGGTAATGCTGGAAATCCTAACAATTTTAATAATCTGAGACCGCTAGTATCAACTAACTCTAAAACTAACGAAGAATGTCGTTTCCTTCTATAGCAGTGGCATTGAAACATTTTAATATTTGCTCAGCATCAGTAAAATTTGTTGCTGATGGAGTCTATAAATCAGTGTTATCAAAAAGATTTAAAGTTAGATTCTTCTTTCAATATGAATCACCTGCTATTTAAAAATATTTGCCACCTAGCTATTTGTCAAGCAGAAATTGAGATATTTATTTAAGATTTCTTTGTCGGATTTGACTAGGATCTTTCCATGTCTGAGTATATAATCGAGTTTTATACTGCTTAACAAAATCAAATTATTTTTTCTCTTTCTACTTCAAAACGAGCTACAACGTTATTGTCACCAAGAAACATATTTCTTTCAGCATCTTCCAGCTGAAAGGGGTTTATAATATTAGCTCGAGTAACAAATCTATCCATTATTTGATAATAATACAAAATTGAACTCCATTACATATCAATTTTCAGAATACTCTTTAGATTTTCCCTTGTAAACAACAGTGAGCCCATATCAAAATACTATCTCTATCATATCTAACAAAAATTTATTTTATTTTTCTCCAGTTCCACTTCCTCAAAATCTGTCAGTAGTACATCAAACGCTGAGTGAGGATCGTATTCAACGAGAAAATTAATATACTTTTTTTCTGTGTTTTGATTGCTCATAAAAAGCTTGACAGCGTCGAGTATGAAAGTTCATATTCAAGATTTTAGCTCTGACTATTCTTCTTATTACATCTGGCATTTTATTACAGTGATTGGATAAAAGTCTTATGTATTAGATATCTGAAACAAATTTCTTGTTTGCAAAAAGATTTTCCGATTTTTACACCGATATTGACCGTGATACAGCGAATCAGCCAGCGAATTCGAATTCAGCAAATTCCAATAAAAGTCAGCATGTAAAACAGATTGCTGGAAATATAAATACTGCAGCGCATAAGGATTTGAAGAATTAGAGTGCAAAGCACTCCGAGTTCGATCTAGAAACATATCTATTTCCTGTTATTGAGAATAAATTAGCAGATGAGCAAGGTATATTGCAAGAAGAAGAACAAATTTATATCGCAGCAAAATCACGGTATAATGTAAAATATCATGTCGCTAAGAAGATAAAAAAGTTTAATTTTACTGTCTCTGAACATCAAATATTCTGGGAGTTCTTAAGGCCGTTTATGAACCGTGGACAGTTAGAAGTTTCTGGCCGTCGAAAAAATATAAAATTTAATTTTCTGTTTGTTAAGATTTGTAACTTGATAGGAAAGTGCGCACTAGCAACAACACGAAGACAATATTTGATATCGTTGTGCATGCCAGTGAAATGTATGTATGCCCTTTTCAAATACGAAAAGATTTACAACGATTGGATCGTTGGGTGCTATACATCACGAGATTTAATCAAAGATTTTGTATTTCACTAGTTGGTATCCAGCTACTAAATTTATCGCCATAACCTCTCCATTTAACCAAAATTTTCTTTCCTTTTCTTGCTATCACTCGTTCGATGATAAATATATCCAGCTCTGTCCGCTGAAGCTCCTATTCGTAGAAACTTCCAATAATTTCTTCTCCCGCTGAATCTTTCAGCTTATACGTAACAGGTATTGTTGTTAAAATTTTATCCACAACAAATACATCCTCGGACCAGTTAGGAGTGAATCCTTTTTTCAAAAGTTTTCTTCACTAGTGAAATTCTAACTCTAGCACCAACGCTAAACTTGTGTCTTCGGTACTTATTATTGTTTGCTAACATTGGTTTATTTTCAGCTTTATTTGGTGACATTCCAATTGTTTTGTGTCTTGTGTTATTGTAATCCGACACGATCTTTGGCAGATCGTCAACCTACTTGCTAGTGTTTTTGGCTGTAAGTTGCTTATAGATCTTTTCTTTTAGCGTACGATTAAATCATTTGACGACGATACTTTTCCCTTCATTCACTGTGATGTATTTAGTGATGTTATTTTGTTCCAGAAACTGCTCGAATTTTTTTATAAAAATTCTGCTCCATAATCTGTCCATACCTTATTCGATTTTCTTTCTGTGCTGATTATAATATCTCGCATCACATCAGTTATGGTTTTACCTGTTGAATCTGTAACAGGCACAGTAAACGCATTTTTACTAAAAATATGAACTATATTCATCAGGTATCATTCATTGTTATTATGCTTTGCAATTTGTGACATATCAGCTAGATCCATTGCCCATGTATCATCAGCTGAGTTTGCGACAACTTTCCGTCCAGGAAATGTATTTCTTTTATATCTGTGAAGTTCATGTGCGAGACCGTTCAGCGATCCATCGCTCTGCGGTATATCGTCATAAAGTACGTGTCCGAGTCCGAGTTTATATTTCTCTCCAACAATACCTGGTAGCAGCCTACGATCAATTCGCTCCCTTATTCCCTTCTGTCTCATATCGCTTAGCTCATTAATCATAATGCGGTCACTACCAGATTTGTCGTTGTCGTTGTCACGGTAACATATATCATGTCGCATTGCAATTTTATCGACCTGATTATACCGCTCTTGACCTTTAAAGGGATTGTCATTTTGATCAAGTTTGTCGAGAGGATTCTAAGGTCCTATATAGCTGTGGCGTGGCAGGGTCCTTCCACCTTTAGTTTTCGGTAATTTACCAATTAACTTGTAAATATCTAAGCCGGATCCAGTTACAGCTAGCTGATTGCAACACTGGCAATAAGTTACTATTTTATTTTGCTCAAGACAGAGATCGTGGTCAGCATCACATGTACACGCTTTGCTAAAAGAGCATTAGAAATTCCTGGCATTCCCTGATCGCCTGGTAATAGTGAGTCACGTTTGAGAAACATGCTCTTATTCCGGCCCAAGGCAGCACAGATACTTTTCAGCATTAATCGGGTAATTTTGGAAGTTTCCATCGTTTCGTTTGTATTTTCCTTTTTACTTCTGCATTTCAGGCAATACGTAGACATTTTTATATTTGCTTGTTAGATAAAATTACATTTTGTCATTTTTCAAGCTTGCCTTAGGTGTAAATTGTAATATAAATTTCAGAAAATCATCCGCAGAGTGCTTTGCACTCTGTGCTTGCATCGGGAATGCTTGCATTCCGGACATTTGTTTGACAAACATAACGCAGTAATATCCACAAGCTACAGTTCCAGCTGGCTGTAGTTGATTAGACGAATAATTGATTTTTTTTAACTTTTGGAACGCTAGCACGTACTGTTTGATTATATCACGCGGTGGTAGCCCAAACGAATCAAAATAGTTGTTTTTATAAAGCGCTACCCAATGCGTGCCAGATACATCGTTAAAATTTTGGACATTTATAACACAGCTTCTCCCTCCAGGTTGAACTGATAACTCATCGTTAGAAAATACTTCTTGAAATCCGCTGCTATCTTTCATTTTATCTAGAATCTCAAAGTTGCTCAACGGATGGATCGCAGAGTGATCTACCTCCTGGTACCGGGTAGCATTAATCCTCTCCCACGTCCTATTCCCAACAGATTGGGAAGTAGACTTCCCGCTATTCCTGCTAGCAACGGACCTATGAATCCACCTTAGATCGCTTTCCGATTTGTCAGTTTTTTAGTTGTTTTACGTTTCTTTGCTGTTTTACTTTTATTAACGCTTCTTGTTTTGGGCATATTTTTATTTATAATCGTTAGAGAAAAGTAAAATGCTTTGCATTTTACACTAACTGTTTGATTCCATCGCCAGACATAGCCTTTTTCGTGGACCACGATATGGCACCCGAGGCAGCAGCTATCCCCAGGGTGCCTAGTACTGGCAGTAATTTGGGTAGAAACGTTTTCGCAAGAGTTATCAGTGCAGGCCCCAGAAATCCTCCACGGATTGCTTGAGATCTGGACATTGCAGTAACTTGCTCTGCTGATAAATTTAAAATTAAAGGTTTTTCCAGTCCAATTTTATTGATTTGCCGCTGTGTTAACATTAGCTTTGCTGGCAAAACGCCAGCATTCAGGAATCCGAAATCTATTTTCAGCGAAACAGACTGTCGTTTAATAATAGATTGTGTTAATTTTTTAAATTGTCCCGGCGATAAATTCACTTCATGCACAATGTATATCATTCTGTGTTTATTTTCTGTCCGCTGGATAAAATTTGTAATGCAGCAATTCCGCCGCTTGTTAAGGGATCAATACATCCCGCACGCTTGCTTGATAAAATTGTGAAATGCAGAACACTCTTCAAGTACAAAGCACCTGGTGGTCATTCTTGATCAGAAAATCAATACATTCCCACCGCTTGTTTGTTTGATAAAGTTATACCGCCCACATTCAAACTTGGACGTTCGTCCTGCCCTTGGTAGAATCTATCGTTTAGAATCTGTCAGATACAATTAGCGTGTAAGCATGATAATCAAAAGCTACTGGAGCCTGTCCAAGTGTCCACGTTAGTTCAATGTTTGACGTTGACCCGATAGCTCGTTCGCTATGTTTACTGACATCAAAATGAAATATCGAATAAAGAGTTCCAAACTCTTCGATCGAAATTTGAGATCCACTGTCAGCATCCTGATATTTTTGCGTAGCTTCCATAAGATACATATAAGCTCGAGATATATTTCTGTCAGCTCCAGCTATGAAATTACATTCGATCGCTTGTTCGGGATACTGCTTAGAATTTATTCTGACAAATATTCGTCTGATATCAGCACTGTTGAAAACTGAACTGTTTTAAAGTTGATCTCCACATCTATTCTGTTGTTGATCCACAATAAATACATGCCTTTTCAACTATTCGATTGGCGCTGTTGTTATCCGCCATGTACTATCTGTTCTGTTTGGTACTGCAATTTGATAAGCTTTATTCTGTTCGATATAAATTTCTGCTATAAGCGGTCAACATTGTCTCAGGTTCTATTGATTTATCAATCGATGGAACTACACGTGGCATCCACAACGCCAGTCGTGAAATTACAAACGCACCATCAGCAGTACTATCAGATTTCAACAGACAGTCGTTCAGATCAGCTCGGCCAAGTATACGTTTGTGTTTTACACTACGAAATACCTAATTATAGTCTCTGCAAAATCCGAATATTGTTTTAAGCGGCAGCCTCATTTTTATTTGATGTGAACTATCTGTCAAAGCAATTCTCTTTAGATAACTATCATTGTAGTTGGATCTAGAGGTTATTATAACAGCGATGTACTAAGCTTTTGCTAGCGTTGCAGTTGCGTTAGCATCATCAGCTGTTGATTTAGTTTTAATAGTATTACAAAATTTTATTAGCGCAGTTCTAACATTTGCATCTGCATTATCAGCTGCTGAAGTTGTTCTATATCTTGCATGGGGAGGCCTTAAAAACTCATTATTATTAGTAAGAGTTCTATCATCATTAGCACCAGCAGCAACTTTCCAATCTATTATATTAGTATCTACAGTTCCAGTGTCTTTATACCAAAACATATTTGTTGCTACTGATCGTGAGTAGTCAACGCTAAACGATACCACGTTAAGAATTGTATTTGCAACAATCTCAAGTACATTGAAATATCTTCTACAGTTTGATTAGCAAGTTGATATCTAGCGCTTCTCAACAAATTCCATTCGTTATTACTAAGTGTAATTTTAGAATCTGCATTTACTTGAATTACACCTCGAACTTCGAGTACAGCCTTTTGCGGCAATACAAACGCGTCTTCATCTCTTGTGTTAAATGTTCGTAATCCAGCTTTGTTAGGCTCGTTTGAGTTTTCATCGAGATATTTAATATACTCGAACTCTGTTGCCGAGTCGTCTATCGTTACTTCCTCGGCTCGGTCAAGGTAATTCTTAATCGACATCTTATTTTTCTCGCTTATATAAACTTTTTAAAAAAATTGGGATGTTGATTTTAGGGTTAGCTCGTGTTATCAGCTTCTTAACAATTTCTTCGCCGGCCGGGGATAGCAGTTTTGTCGTCGTTTTTATCGCGCCCTAGTAGTTTCTGAAGTTGGTGATATTTCAGAAATTGCTTGTTTTATATCTGCTGTACTTGCATTTGTGATCCAGGTGGTTCGTGAGAAGAAAAACTGTAGATAGTTTGACCTTTACTACCACGTACTGTATACGACCCGCTGGCAATAGAGCAGTTTACTAAAATCGAATTTACTTCTGTTATACCCACGGATTACTCGCCATCGTAGGAAATTGAAGCACTTTGCGATTCAGAACCATATATTGTTTTCGAGCAAATCCTAACAACGGCCCAACGCTGTTTGTGGTACTATAATCAAAGATAAAACCGTTTTTTAGAGTAATTCTGGCACGCTGTGTTATACTTTGGAATGAGTGCAAAATTATCTGATGCAGATTCAATTGTAATTGTAATTAATAACTTTATTGCTTTATTTAGATCTGTTACGTTATAAGTGCCTTGTGTATCATGACAAAAGTCCAATCCTGGCCAGCTGGCTGGATTGATTGAAACGTAACATTGTCATTCAAGTTAGTTCTGATATTTGCCATATGAGTGCCAAGCAGTAGCTGAAACTAGTCCTATTTCGTATTGTTTATTTCGGTCACGTTCGACTGGTAGATTATAAATAACAGAGAAGTTTGCACTGTCCGCTGCAGTCTGTGATGAATCAAAGCAGTAATGTTGCTGATAACATTCTTATTTTTTTTTTTTTTTTTTGAACTCCTGGCAGTTTGTGCTTTGCTGTTAGCGAATTAAATCACATGTAAAATATAATATTCGTCGGATGTTAGATAACCGTTTGATCTGAGATTATCTAAAATTCCAACAATTTCGCTGTCGATTTCTGTGCTCCTATTTTCGGCTTCCTTTGATGACATAAATAGCATCAGTCTATCAGCTATTTCAGCTGTCGAGTTAAAAATCTTCAATATATATGCTATCTTCTTTTTTGCTTTTTCGTCATCAATTATTTTAGCTAAGGTTTCTAATAGCGTTTATTTGTAATTAAATCGTTTGCTTTGTTTTTAATGTTAAGTATTATATCATAAATTTCAGCAATAATACCTTCTCTGTACATATTAAAATATTATTTGCCTCATTGTAATTAGTAGATTCTTATTAAAAGCCACTTTATTATTTTAATGATAATTCCTTTTTCGATGTAATTATCTATCTCATCGTCACCCAATTGTTTTATATCATCAATCTTCATTTTGTTCTTGCCAAAAAATTTCTCCTCAAAATCTCTTAACTCGGTAACATCTACTGGATATAAAGCTTCTCTCATTAATTTATTGATCGTTTCCAGAAAAACTGCCACATATATCTCTAGCCTGCTCTTCATTTTTTTAAAATACTGCAGCTTGTCGTACAGCTTGATCTCCTATTCGCTCAATAATTTGCTCTGCAACGTTTTTTTTTTTTTTTCCTCCTCTTCGAGAATACCTCATAATCCTTTCTCTGATAACTTTTAGGATTATCCGGTAATGCCGCAGAAATATCTGGCTGTTTGCCAAGTACTGCTTCGGTCACTGGTCTAAAAAGTCTATCAGTTTTTTTCTGCAATTTGCTGTAAACTCTGACGTTCCCGCTCAACCTTCCTCTTCAAAGCTACTCTAGTTGCAACAAATTTCTTTAGAACCTCTATTCGTTTTACGTCCATTTTTCGTTTTATTTATTTTGTTAGACTAATTTTAGAATTTGACCAAAAGACCAATTTTCAGATGTTTACTGACAGATTAATTTTCACAGTCTAACAACCTGTCTATTCCATACCTGAACATACGATTTTGATCTCTTGCTAGCTTATCAAATAAACAGAAACTGTGTCTGCCATCACCAGTAGCGTTATGATAATGTTCGGCAGATTTGTCGCCCTCGCACTTTTCTCGTGCTATGTTTTGTACGTGGATATTGTTTAGTCCAGCAAATATTATGAAGCAGCCTGTATTTCGTCTGATAAGTCGATCAATATTGTAGAAGCCTTGAGCTAGGTAGATTGCATTACATTTTCTGTTGCGTAATATGGAAAATAAGATTTTATCTTATTCATCTCAACATTGCCCAGAGGAATGTCATCAAACACAATTATTTTATGTTCGTCTGAATCTAACTCGGCAACGGGAATTAAATCTTCGGGTTGCTTTATGATAAATATATCATCGCCTACGCCAAGTTCAATTTTTAATTTTCGTTGTATTCGCTAAGCAGCTCGTATTTATCTTGCTGTGGATTTATTGTTTAGCTATAAACTCGATCGTAATTGAAGAGGTCGTTAAATAACAGATTCATCAGAAGATTAGTTTTGCCCGATCCAGTTCGTCCTGCTATCAGATACTGGCAATCTGGTAGGTCGTGGTTATGCTGATGTTTGATTAATCGCTCCGTGTCAAAGTTGATTATGTTCATTCTATGCCAGGTATTCACAAAATTTTATCTCGCAGTAATAATAAGAATGAGCTATTACACAAAATTTGGTACTTAAATTGACAGCTGAACCGACAAAACAGCTTTAGCTACAACCACTACAGCTGGTGTAGATTTAACAAATTATATTTAAAAAATATGGGAATACAATGACAGGAAACAAGTATGTCAGGTCAGTGAGTGCTAGACCTAGAGGCAACTTATCCACCTTTTAGCGTAGATAACTCGCAGGCAGTAAGCTTTTGCACAACTTAGTATGGTCAGTAATGGTAAGTTATCATTGTCTGGTGGAAAGATGACCGGAAATATAAATGTGAGTTATAAAAAAGATTGTTGTTGTTGTTGTTGTAGGGCTTAACGCCATTTTTCAGCACACGACAGGCTATACATGGCGGCCAGTATTAATGGTGGAGGAAGAAACCGGGAAATCCCCGGAAAGAACCACCGACCCACGGGAAGCTACTGGCAAGCTTTCTCGCATATCCACATTCGCCGAATCCGAGACTCGAACCCACGCAGACAGAGGTGAGATGGCAGTGATCCGTAACGGAGAGCGCTTTAGACCACTCGGCCACTCGGGGCCCCATAAAAAAAAGATTGTAAATCTTGAGACAGCTCCCCCCCCAACATAAATAACTCACAGGCTGTAAGTTGCGCACAACTTTGCTCGATAAATAATAATAAGTTGTCATTATCTGGTGGGACGATGGCTGGAAATATAGATATGGGTGAGAAATTAATATTTAATACTCAACTTGATAACACAACTTTGACCAATAACGATTCCTTAACTAATGTAAAGTTTGTCAAAGATAGCTTTGTAATAAAATCTGGTGATACTGTGGTGAGAAATATTGACATGGGATCGAATAAGATAACAACTACGGCAATTTCAACAGAGGTATCAGTTACAACAAATAAAAATTACGTCGACGATAACACAGCAACGAATATTGCATCAGGAGTTGCAAAATCCGGTGATATGATGACAGGTATGTTAAGCATGGGCTCGAATAAAATAACAACGACTTATAATCCAATCGCCCCATTTGATCTTACAAATAAATTGTATGTTGACTCTGAAATAAGTTCATCGTCAGCGAGTACAATTACTTCTGCAGATGCCAATTATCTTAAAATATCCTGAGGCACAGTAACAGGTGCGATCGGTATGATTGGTAATAAGATAACTTCTACGTATGTACCCATTTCTACATCCGATCTTACCAATAAACAGTATGTGGACAGTGTTACCAAATCATAAGCGATTGGTGGTAGTACAAACGAGCTAAAATAGTGTCGGTCACATTCCACATCCCACTGATGCATCCAATAACAGTTGGGATTTTGTTGCAACTGTGTCAAGTCATTATCAGTAAAATAAGCCAAGTTATGCGTTTGCGTTTAACAGCCCTGTACTTAGCGAAAAGTGGACCACAGACGGAGAAATATTTAACTTTTGGATTGAAATAAAGTGTCCAGAGGCTGTAGCAATATGGAAATTTCGACTACGAGGTACAGAAGGTGATCTTTCTGAAGCAATTTATAGCTAGCGATTAGAAGGATCAAATGACGATTCGACATTGACTACGCTGTATACGACACCAGGTGTTTTAATTACCAATTCCAAGCAATTTATACTTGATCCTTCAGCAACTACAAACAAGTACTCGTATTTCTGGATTTATGTTTTGACGCTACAGATTATTACCCAGGTCTGACAATGTTTCAGATATATACACTTGACGATTTCATGTGATCGTAATATATAATGTTTATTGATCCTACATCGATCAGAGTCGCAAAAGAATTTTATAACTTTATACTAAACCCGAAAACGGATATCGAAATAGCCGTTGTTGATTCGCTAGACCCAGAGAGTGTTGAAGAGGCAAGAGCGGTTAATATAATTGTTCGAATAAAAATATTAACTTTACGTAGCCCGGGTTTAACTGAGAATAGCGACGATTTTGCTAGGGTTTCAGGACTGAAACGCCCTCAACTTAGATACAGAACAGAGACTTTGATATAATTAGCAAATACTGTCCTGTAAGCGAGTGCGAGGAGCGGCGATTAAAAGTTGAAAAATATTTGATAATTACACTGCTTGAACTAAATAAAGAAAATGTTTTGACGATCGATAAATCTTACTTTATATAAACAAAAATGGTGGTAAGAAACCAGAGTAAGAGCGATTAAAGAAAATTCACTACGATCTTGACAAACTAGCTGAAACAAGAAAACACAAATTTCTTAAAACTCTTAAGTTCAAGGACACATTTGCTAAATGTCTAGTATTTCGTGTACTAGGTATGGATTATTATGACAAAAAGACGCTGTTAGAAATAATAGATAATAGTGCTGACACAACTTGCTAACAACAGCATATCTCTTTCTAATAGACTCTCTTACCAACGAAAAAGAGAAATAAAACATATATCACATTAATGCTGCACTAAACACAGTATCAGAAATTGAGTCTAGAATTGAGTTATATGATGATGTCGAAAGAGATATATCTTATCAAGAGACTGACGATATTACAACTGTAAAACCCAATTTTACGAAGATTATGATATACATAATAGTTCTAAAAAAATTGCGTTGAAAAACTATACTAAAGAAACTGGATAGTTACTAACAGAAGCAAAACACAGAAATATCAGAGAACTGATTTCTGGTTACCTAAACCTACCCTATTTGGTATGACGACGATGATGAGTCAGTTAAAGGTCCTTCACAGGTAATCAATTTCGAAATCGACGCTGTTGCCTCAGCAAAGTTGTTTTCGTATTTTGTTTAGACTAACAGGGGGTCTTGGATGGGGGTAGTCATGATTTCGTCCTAATAAAATAGGGTTTTGGCTAAGAAACCCCATTATAGTCAAATACTACAACTCATATTGCAAATATATTTTGAAAAATTATGCCGAGTTTACTTCAATGTAATTTTATCATATATTCCATTTGATCAAGTAATAAAAGAAATATATATTCTTGTTGCACTTGCATATACTTTTTGCAAATATTTTAAACATTCTAATATTGGGGCTGTATTGTAAATACGTTTCCTAAAGACAATTATTTTTAATGTCGTTGGCCCTTATCTTTCCTTTGAAAAAGAAGAATAATGAAATTTAGACAAGTAATAAAGAAATTACTTGAAAATGCGTTTGCTCTTATTTATCCTTTTCGCAATAATTTTACGTATCTTATACAGTCCATGTGTTTTTCATCTTTTATCTTTTTCTAAAATTGAAATTGATAAAGAAATAAAGAAAATACGGTTTCTTTTTGCACTTATTTGTTCTTTTTGCAAGTCCCGTTAACGCTTAGATACACTGTATCAATCCGTAATTTCAATAAGTTGGAAAGAGCAACGACTCTCCATACAGATGACCAACTTCCTGGTTCAGAACTGTGTACAGTGTCTTTTTAAAGTCGGGTAAAACAACTTTAACCTGGTGTACTGTCTGTCGTAAATGCATTCGTCACTGTGTTTTGCCATTTTCTTCCATTAAAAAATAATTCTTGAATTTGATAGGGGAATAAAGACACTCTTTTTTTTTTTTCCTCCGCTTAAAGATCTCTTCGCACTTAAGTACTATTGCATGAAAAAAGATTATGCAAAGTTTCGCAAATTCATTAAAAATGATCCCAAATGGTGATTTCATCATAAAGGACAACTACAATTGTGGCATCTAAGACTAGGGGAAAAGAGACCTTGTCAAAAAAAAAAAAAAAAAAAAAAAATTACAGTCAACGAGCAAACACGAACGTCAACACAGATTGGCTCTGACACAGGCAAGTGTACTAACACAGACGAAGAATTAGGAACTAAAATAGTTACTAAATTTCAACTTAAAATGCTGTTTCCGTATTATGACACCAATAATAGCCTAGCAACTTTTAATCCTTTATATTTCATCACATTCTGTGATGTATCTACAGTTCTTTAATACAAATTTGTGTTGTTTTGCCTGTCTTATATAATGACATGGTGATAAAAAAAAATACGAATCGGATTATGTTATAAGACCCTGTATTTACTCATGCAAGAGAAAATGAGCCGGGGAGGGGTTGTTGTTGTTGTTGTTGTTGTTGTTGTTTGGGGGGGGTGTTAAACATTTTGACGTGCAATGCCCTGACGGTTAACAGAGACTGACGGTTAATCAGGTGCCAGATAATCTAAGTTCTACTGTATATATAATTTATTCCTGTAATTCCTGTATTGTCATTTTTGTTAGGTATTCTCGTTTGTTCTCTTATTACATCGAAAAATAAAAAAAGAGTAAACAACCAACGTCAGTACAATATTAATTGAAATTGATGGAATTGAAGGTATAATTAGTTATATTAGTAACAAAATTTGTTTTTTAATCTTGTGCCGGTATTTCTTTCTTTTTGTTCGGTATTTTCGTTTGTTCCGGTTGTTCCTGCTTGTTCTGGTACATAGTCTGACGCCGGTCCGACTATGTACCGGAACAAACTGAATATTCCGGAACAAACCTGTTTAGCTGAAGTCCCATTTTTAACTGGTGGCCAACATTCGAGTTTGTCTGACGAGTGGTAAATTTTATTCTTTGGGATAATCATATTTAGACCGCTACCTTTTTGGTGAGTTCATATTTATTGTATATATTTGCATAATATAAACATTGAATCTGTTTAAAAAGAACGAAAACAATGCAGTATATCGCAGAGTATAAATAACAAGGAAGTAAATAAGTGGAAATTGCGTCTTAAAATGTTAAAACAAAACATACATGCAGAGCTATTTCAGCAGTATAGTGTTGATGTTTTCAGGACTGGAATATCTCTTTGCCCAAATTTCTTCCGTCAGATATTGTTCACTACACAGTACAGTTGAGTCTTTCGATTTTTCTTTCTGTTTCCTTAGGCGAATTTCTTGATCTTAAAGTTAAATGAAATGTTTTGAACTATGTTTTTCTTGTTGTTGTCATATTTGGAAAATGAAGATAATGGGATTTCCTAAAATTCTGACAAACCACACCCTCTTTAAAAACTATTTATACTTTCTTCAGTCCCCTGCAACCTTGCAAGTAATATATTTGTGATTACTATACTGGGGGAGGGGGATATCGGGCAAAGACTGCATTATTTATTTATTTTTTTTTAAAGTCACTAACTTTGATGCAGTCTGTTAAAAAAATGTCTTAAACTGAGAAGATATGTTATAGTAAATCTGGTTTGCGGGGTTGAGAGTCTTTAATTTTACCGAATATTTAATGTTCAAGTCATAGCAAACATTGTGATTGTACCAAACATAGTTGTACAATGTAAGAAATTGACCTTGATATACCCAAGACATACATGTCTTACATTGTAGGACTAGTGCCAAACAGTGAAAGTCAGTTGTCAGAGAAATCTTAAAAAGTTTGTTAAATAATATAAAGATCTTTCTGGATGAGGTAGAATCAACATGCTCATTATTAATATCTTCAACATTTGTAAAAGCCCTAATCACCATCGAGGCATGTGTTTGTAGAGCTCATAAGAATGTATTTTACCAAGGAAAACACAGATAAATTCGGATACCATATAAAATATTTTAGAAGTGGAAGAGGCTAAATGATTAATATATATTCCTATTGGAATCATTAAAGAGACATTTTTTTGGTTACATTAACAGATTCATCAAAGCCCTGAAAAGATATGATGACATTTTATAATTTAATTTAGAATAGCATGTGTTGTGTATATTTAATTTGCAAATTTTTGTTGTTGCTTTTTTTCTATTTCATTATATGCTATTGATAATATAATATTGTATGTTAGACTTAACCTTGTTAAAAATCAAGTTCATTTTCTACCAGACTTGAATCATTAATTTTTGGTTTCACAAACATGTTTATCTCAATCTGAGTCTAGAACTTAGGAAATTCCCCATGAATTGTCAGGTGTACATGTTGTTTGCTACATTTTATATTACAATTTTTGTAATAGACTTCTAATTATTGCTAAGATTTTATCTTGCAAATATTCGGAGCATTCCAGAAGGCATGTTTCCATTAGGTAATAGTTTTTTAAGAAAATGTTAATTGTGCCCTGAGGTCAGGCAGAGGACTATATAATCTTGTTTTTCTAGAAGTTATTCATTTATGCTGTAAGATCTTAGCAAAATGAGTATTGTTATTGTTGTGTCCAGAAATTCTTTTGGGCTGGAATTTATTTATTCAAATCATTTGTTTAAGTAATTCTTTTCTAAAAATAATAACATACATGGAAATAGAGACTTGAATTTATAGTGAAATTTCAAATAAGGATCAGAGGTCAAGCTGGACTTGAATTTTAGGAAGAAGTGTCTTCTCCTTTTGGGCAGAACAGGGAGAAGTGAGAGCTCAACAGGGAGAAGTGGACTCGAAGCAAGAAATGCAATATAAATATATATATATATATATATATATATATATATATATATATATATATATATATATACACAGTGGTCCTCTTATACGGCCACCCCTTCTGCACCGGGAAAGTGGCATTATAAAACGGGTGGCCTTTCCAGAGGGGGACTAAATTTTTTGTGAGAAGTATATGTAATGTACGTAGTAAGGAAGCTACATTCTTCAAAGCATTTAATATCTTCGTTTAAAAGTAACACTAATTATTAAAAAGTTCTTCTTGTTATAATAATTGACCTATTTCAACTGAATATGCATTAATAGTTCTTATTCTTGGCGTAAGCGTGATATGCAAGAGGGTGTTGTTGTCATGCACATTGCAAAACCTTTCAAAAACGTCATTTAAATCTTAGTAGATACATAATTCTCTTTCCATTTGCTCCATTTTCCCACTTCATTATCGGTTACGATGTTGTTTATTCGAGTCTTTTCAACATAAAATTGTTTTTGAGTCTTTTCTACCAAAAATTGTTCGGCAAGTCCCCCTCCCCACCTCACCCGATGTCGTAGACTATAATAACCGACTTTTTTCTAAAATAATCGTCTCCGTTTACGTGATGACATGTTAATGTTTGGTAATGATTTATTCGGATGTTGCTAACTGTATGCGATTTAATTATGCAGACGAAACTTTTGTAGAGCGGACGAAATGCCTTCTTCGTAAAAAGAAGCGATAAATGTGTTGTCATGTGATTTTTCGGTCTTTGTCTTGGTACCCCATTTTATTCAAGGTAATTTCTCTGCACAAAATCTATTTTTAGCCTATGCTGACCCTGTTATGATCTTGACAATTACGTCTAGTTATAATCATCAATATTGCCAACTACAAGACAAATAAAACAATTTTTCTGCATTTAAACAAAATGCCATGTGTTTTTAAAGGCAGCTATTTTGTCAAGTGAGTCATTAGTCGCAGTCTGTTACCCTATTGATTTTACATTTCTTGACACTAAGGTGGCGCTCACCAGTTATTATGTACTTTTGAGAGAGTGATGTATGTAAGGTGAAGTTGTTTGCATTTAAAACATGCACAGTGGTGAGAATGTTGGCATACCTCTATAGTGGTAAGAATGTTGGCATACCTCTATGCTGCTTTCATGTAATGTGGCTGACATTTATTTGGATATTGTACTTTTGGAAATTGTAAATGATCTTAGCACACTGCTAACTAAAATGACTGCTCCCTTGTGCTCCAAAACTCAACCTGAATTTGTCTGAAGTACACTATCCTTGGCAGCTATTAAAATAGGGAAAATGAATTTTGCCAGACCAGACAATACCAGCTTCTGAAAGTGCAATGAATGAATTACCAAATTATAAAATGTACAAAAAAGATAAAGGCTCTTTTTTTTACAATTTACCTCTGAAGTTCGGGAAGTGAAAATGAGCAAGTGGAACTAGCACTTTTTTGAAAGATGCACATCTGGAGTAAGGCCAAGCTGTGTACTCTGTAACCCATATTGCACCCATCAATCATACACCAAAATAAAGGGAATAATTAAAGGTTCTTTGAACAATACCTAAGATATACAAAGTCTTTTTTAAATAGCCAGTATAACTGCGAGGAAACCCGGGGAAATTCTTTTTCTTTAAAATTCTAACCCATGCTAAATACGAAACTGTAGAGCACCACCTAAGTGAGAGCCCAAAACGGCTTCGATATGTATGCAGATTTGACCTGAACAATAGCACCTCGCAGCCGTTAGGATTTGTAAACTTGACAATTATTGTCAATAGTAATAGCCACTAATTATGAAAGTGAAGAAGATCAACATCTAACTAAGGGATGCCATAAAGGCTATCAAACCATTTTCCCGCTGACTTGTGTATTGTACATCAATACCGCCACTTCTCAGCTGTTACTACTGTTCAATAATTGTAATCTTAACAATTATTAGAGTGACTAAACCAGACATCTCATGATAACACAGCAGTAAGGCCAATCGGATAACGTGTACTTACCTTTTTGTATGGATTAAAATTTGAGTCTTTCTCGGCTTTATGGAATAAATGTGGCTTTTCGTGAGGCGTAAATGATATAATATTAACCTTAGTGGTATATGTACTTTAGTCAACACTTCTTTCAGTAACAAAAACCTGACATCGGGAAACAGAAATCGGATTACTTAACACACGTTATAGAATAAAATACTGGTTCTAGATACATATTAAAAAATAAAATGCGGCCGCGTGTGAGGGGTAAATTTTTATATTTTTGCACTAATATGCTGGCCGCTGGTCGCGTTAGCGGGGTGACCTTTTGTGAGGGATACTTTTGAACACAAACTCGTCGGTGCCGACGGATTCTGGCTGTAAGGAGCGGGTGGCCGCTGGTCAGGGGGGCCGTTCAAGAGGGGGATCACTGTATATATATATATATATATATATATATATATATATATATATATATATATATATATATATATGTGTGTGTGTGTTCTCTTATTTGAATTAAGCTCCCATTTTCCCAGTTTCATATTTGCATTTAGCATTGGATTTAAACAATACTTTATTTTCAAGTAGAAAGTTTTCTGAGTTATTTTGGCCATATGACTCTGAAAGGGAATAATAGAAACTATATTGTACAAAATTTTAACTGAGTAACCAGATTACATAATTGTAATTGCAAGTTAGTAAAAATGCTTAACCAACTACCCTTAATCAATTTTTTAAAATTCGTTTATTTATTTATTTATTTATTTATTTATTTAATATTTTTTACCCTATGTTAAAGTTCACTATAATGGCACTTTCAAATATTTCTAAACGTCTTTGAAATAACCCCTGTACCATGTACATGAGGGCAAATGTACATGTGCCTTCAGATCGTACGGTTCGTCCTCATTTCTTTGTTGTGGATAAAACATTACTGTAACTATTCATACATAACACACTACAGTGCAAAAAATTACAGACATGGCTCATTTATAGTCGGTATATGAACTAAACCCTTCCTTCCAACTGAGTCAACACAGACGTGAGTGCATCTATTTTTAGAAGGAGGAATTTTTGTAATGTAATCACTTACTTTATATAGCTTTGTTACAACAGTCCATTGACAGGATTGCAAATTTATGGTTTATTTATTTGTCTCTGTACTTTTAGTAATATTAGGCATTGGTTAAATAATATGTTTTGCTGCTTTTTTCCATATTTTCACAAATATGAGTCAAGTCAGAAAACAACTTCGACCTTATGCTTCTTGTGAATTCCACAACATAGCATTGTCCCATACGTTTCTGGCGTATATAATTGCATTTTAAAGTTAAATCTTAAATAAAATAATACTTAGGAATTGCCTTCAGTGAATTGTATATTTTTTCTGAATATATTTGCCTGATGATTTACGCAAACAGACAATCTAATTAACTGGTACTTCGCAGGAATAGTGGTGTCTGCCATTATTACCCTGTTACTGGTTCACTTACAGTCTCAAACTAATTTTATGATGAAATAGTGTATAGGACGCAGTTATAATAGCCAGATCACTGATTCTGATATTAAAACACACAAATTGCTATTTACATACTATTGTTAAAGTTTTGAAACACAAGTTTGTATGTTTATCATCAAGGGATAGCATGCAGAAATCGGGCAGTGAATGTGCAAGAGTTTGTCAGTGTAATTGATATCAAAACTAGCTAGACCTAGCTACTGATGGCTTGATGAATGGCCATAGAACACAATTAATTTTACTATATATTCTCTTCATTTGTTTCTCAGCACTGAACTTTCCACTGTGTGACAATCAATACAAATCATATGTTAATCAAAAATACCTTCAAAGTTGACTTCACGGTGAAGTTCTTGTCAAAGGTTCAATGGCATTTTTTTGAAAGGCTTGACTGTAAACAAACCAACGTGTAATGGAACACAGATTTCACTTCCGGATCATCACCAAGACCTTATTACTCACTGTACACTGTCGCCGAAACACACACAGATAACCACACCATAAGCTCAATATTCTAAAGAGTAAACAATTGCCTTTAAATCCATACCAAGAATGCCTAAATCTAACTCTTGTGTCACCACCAAACGCAGACAGGGAAAAAAAAAAAAAAATGATCTAAAAATAGTCTGGGACTACATTCGTACTATTAATTGTGACCTGATTCCGAATACATTTCGCTACAACACAACACCAGTATTAACCTGGCAAAGGCGAGGGGGCATCTCAAAAACTATGGTCAGACAATGTACCTCTAAAAAAAAAATCACATGGCGAAGTCGTTTTCGCTTTCCTAACAAAAGAGGGCAAAGTTTACATTGTTTAGGCGACTTTGTTGCCCGCTTCTCCAGGGAGAATGACCCCTGAGGATATATTCTTGGATTGTATTATTGTGATCCATCAAAAGACAGTTGGCACATAACCACTATGTGGGCCACAACAGGCACATCAACACTTTCAGTGTTGGATTTAATTTGGATTTGCACTAAAGTTTATTCAGAACATTAATCATTAGGACTTGTGTCTGTAATTCTTGAATTATTTTGACATTCTCAATATTGTAAGTTCCTTTATTTGCATTTTCACTTTGTATTCCTGGGAAATAAATTATTTGTTGAAGTTTACAAAGCTTGTTGCTTTTCACTCTTTTCTGTTACTTGTTTTAAGACGATAGAGTCGTAATACATGCAGCAAGATATGATGTCAAACATACCTAATAGTTCCTAATAGGAAAGTTTTAGAAATACCTACCCACTTTTTTTGCTGATTTATCCCTAAAACTTTGCAACATTCTATTTTTAAAATTATCTCCAGGCATAATTCTAAATATAAGAAATACAAAGTCATATTTTTTTTACAAATTACAATCTCGAATAAGTCTCAGTTTTTGCCTATTACATTATCATTATTTAGCAATTGATGGGAACATGTCCATGTTGCATGCAAAGGTAATAATAAATTCTCTTCCCTAAATAGCCAGTTACATGTAAACCTTATTGAAGCTGATCCGATATGTGATTATACATTAAGCTAGTAAACAGTCATTTTTTCTTTTGGTCAAAAGTCATAAGTTTAATGAAGAAATGTGAATCCTTATTTTCATCTTGACAAGCTTTTGGCCACGCTTGATGTATTAATGTTTCATCATACAGTTATTATTTGCCAGTTTTACTGTTTATGACTTAATTCAAATGTATGATCCATATTATTATGCTATGATATGCTCCAAACCTTTTTTCTATGAATATGTTGTAATTTGTTAAATTTCATGGAGTTTATGCCTTATGTTTGACAGGGTCATCATTTGGATCATGTTAAGACAGCTTGTTACATTACTGCTGAAATAGATATGGAAGAGTCTCATCAGGACCATGGACATGGTTTCAGTAACAAGGTTTGTATTAGATACTACATGACTCAACTTGTATCATTAATCATTTTTTAAATTATGTTTTTGTTTTTGTACTAGGACACTGAAAATTGGTAAAGAAAACCCCACTGATATCAAATGCTGTTAGCCAATTAGCTGAAAGACAATTGCACACAATTCATTTTGATGCAAAATAATTTGCATAAGTTTCTTGAAGTACATACAGTGTTTAAGATTTGTTAAAAGAAAAGTAATGGACCACATGTTCTTTATTAATTTGCAACAATGCAGCTAATCATGCTGCTTTTGCACTGATACAAACACAAGCACATCAGAAGCTGAGATTACCCATAACTTTAGTCACCTATATACAGAATACTGATACTTTCATGCCAAATGCTTTTCTTTTGGATTCTGGATGATGTGTATACAATACTAGAAATCCAACTTTATTTGACTAATTCACCACAAGACACAGAATGAATATATTTTTGAACTTTAAAATTTCCTATATATCAATGATGACTCTATAAACAGCATTAATAAAAAAACTTGCTGGAAATAATGCATATTGTTAACCACTACTATAAGACTAGTAAGATAAATCAACCTGCAAATCTGTGTTGATACTGAGGGATGATTCATTCAATATCATTACACGTGGGGGACTGATTTATCAGCCTACTAAAAGACATGAAGGTATTTGCATGGTAGTTGATAAAAGTTTGAACCAAATTCTCAAATACATGCAGTATTATATTTCCAGGATTGCTTCAGAGTCAGCATTTTTTTAAAAATAGTAAAGACAGAGTGTTATGATGAACATTTAAGTGTAAATATGTCAAGAAAATCTTAAAACAAATATGTGAAGTGCTTACAACACTAAATAACAAATATCTATAATATCTTAACTGAATATGCCAATGGTTAATCCAGATGTTTGCCCTACAGGTTGGTGGAGTACATGAATCTGCAGACATAAGCGGTATCAAAGTGGCAACGGAGGATGTGGAGTATGACATGATTGGGTAACGTATCTGATGAGGTCTGAGACTCACACACACACACACACACACAATTGTATCTCAGAGTTGAGTTCTTTGCTAACTGTATTGAAATTCAGAGAAATATGATATGAATATTTGGTTCAGTATTGAAGTTTACATGAAAATATCCATTTTTAGGCTTTTAATCAATGCTGTTGAGAACTATGATGATGATGGCTATGCTGATGATGAAGATCATACTACTACTACTGCTATTACTAATATTTATTATTATTAGTGAATTGTCTTAACCGATGGGGATACACCGTTTCCAATTGTAGTCACAGTCTTAATCTTCTCTTCAATAAAAATGTACTATTTTCATAGGGATGACCTGTTGTGAGTGAAACACTAGTTTGTTTTCTCCCGTCTTTTCACAAAAAGTGGGAGACAAAGTATTTGTGTCTACATGAAGCAGTTTCATGATAATAATAGTAGAAATTAATAATACTGGTTTGAATCAGAGTATAAGGACACACAAATTGTATGTTAGAATTGGTGTGAGGAACCAACTGGTGGTATTTGGTAGTCATCCTACATTATTTGCTATCCAAATATATTCCATTAAGCTCTTAATGCCAGTGCTTTCTCATGTCTATTTGTAAGTCCATATATATCCATATTATTACATACATCTGATTCAGACACACTACATAGCAAAGCGACACAGAAAACACTTAATGTACACATGCTAAATTTAGTACTTTCATGTATCACTACTAGCATATGTATTTTTGTTTATTAGACTTTCACACATTTGAAGCATTTAGCATCATTTATTTTGCTGCTTCTGGGGGGATTTTTTCTGTTTTCTCCATTTTTGGTGAAAATCACACAGAAGAGCTTGATGTAATAAAAATATCAACACAGGCTTGGTTATATGCATAAACAGATAACCTTATTGGGATTGGATGCTGTTCAGAAAAATTTGGCATGTTTTACCATTTAGGAGACTATGTAGACTTGAAGCTTTTTATCTAATACAAATCTAGTTTTTAGTCATATTTCATTTCACTTGCAGTATCTTGCGTCGTCTAAGGAAATTGACACTTGATCTGCACTTGCGTTTGTTTGACCTCTGCACAGAACTCGGTAAGATGTAAAGAAATCTATGAGATCTTGTGAAAATATGATTCATATCAGAATGTCCATAACAGAAGAAAGCTATTGTGTGTGCATCAGTAAAAAAATATCAGATCACAGTCCTATCTGTATTGCTGGTGTTTTGTTGCTGGTGTTAATGTTATTATTGTTGATAGTGGCAAGAGTAATATATTGATTTTATTATATAGGACCAGTGATATATTTTCTCAAGCATGCACATAAAAATTACAATAATGAAAACTAGATTAAGTTAAAAAATAAAGACATTATGATTTCAGTATGTCTAAGCATCCCAAGTTATGAACATGATTCATTGTATATGATAGATCTTGCAAGCATACATTTTGTATTTTAAATAAAGAATGTTTAAGTCTTAGTTGAGATGACAGGAAAGGTTATATTGTGTTGCTGCTGTTAATTATATTGTTATTTGTTTCTTGTACAATGCCTGTCCATAAGTCCATCCATATTACAAATAAACGGATCAAGGGAGAAAGGTGATAAAAGTCAGTATATTTAATTGTAGTTGACATTTTATTAAATTTATTCCTCCTATGTGGACTGAAATAATATTATATTAAAGATAATAATGAATTTTTTTTTTTACTTTAGTATGATAAAAGATTTCATACCATGGTATCAAAAATATTTTGAGATAATACAATGACTGTGGCATGAACTTATCCTTACTATACTTATATAACTAGAGATCCAAGCAGGCCATAGTATTTGTTCCTTCTGTTAGTTCACACATGAATGTTGTAAAGGGTATTCTGCTTGGTCAAAAGTTCCTACTCATCCAGTGAATCTTCATGTAACAGAAACTGATGGAAATGGAAAGAAAAAAGAACACAAACATTTTGGATAAATATTTGATAAATGTGTGGAAATGGCAATGGCTGAAGTGGAAAGTTGATTGAAATATAGCTGGTCAGTTCATAAGAAAGCTGAATGCCAGAGGACTGGCATTTTGTGATCTTTGCAAGAAAGATTTGAATTACACTAATCGCTGTTGGAAGTGTTTGGAGCAGCAGACAGCACCTCCAAAAGAAGCTGGATACAGAGAAATTTAGTATCAGGAGCACAAATTACAGCCAATATGAGAAGGTGCTTGAAAGGAAAAAAAATCCTTGTTGAGAAAAAAAATAAAGATTGAACACTGAGCTGAAAATATCAATGGTGACAAAAAGGAAAACAAAAGAAATCCTTGCCAAGACTAGCATATCAGTATCAACAGGTTGTGTCCAGTGGGGGACAAATGAATTTATGTGATTATAGTTGATGCCCTTGGGTGATTTATATAAGAGATTTGTTTTTGCAAAAAGAAGCATAATATTGCTCTAAATACATATAAATTATTGTGACTGAATAACTGTGTGAACACTGACATGCACATGTAATAACTTCAGCGGTAATATTATTGGAGAAGTTAATGTGATAATGAACATTGTGAAATTCTTCAAGTATTCTTGGAAGTTTCGTAAAGTTTTTCAAATGATGGTTTTGTTTGGAATGAAGTTACAACTTTGCAGTGTATTGTGATAATAAGGTCCACCAGGAGCAGTTTAATATGAATGTACAATGCATTTTTGGCTTGGGGCTTTTGGCCCTAGGGCCCCCAGATCAGGGACACAGTGCCTTGAGACCCTGTTGGGGGAGGATCCCCTGTCCCTTTTTACACATTTTTATTTTTTTATAGAGGACCAAAATCATATCTGGAAACTGACATACTTTAGTGTTAACAAGGTTTGTCAGTATCATAACCAGTAGCAAACTGTGACATCACATGAACTGGACATTCTGTGATGAAAAGTGATTTTGTCTTTGTAAAATGTTCAATTTATTTGGAATGACACTTGCTTCTTGATTTATAATTTGTAAAAACACAAAATATACTTTTAAACGTTAATGGTTATAGAACTGCATCTGGGACTATTTTTTTTTTATATGCAGTAAATGAAAGGTGTAGTATTTGCATCAGAATGAATAAAATTATTCATTTTTCTATTTCTCTAAACTATTTCCATGAAAATAAGAACTGTGATAAACAGAATTTCAAATGGGTAATGATCTAATATTACATTTATGAAACCCATTGAATAATGTCCATTTGAGATACTGTGTGTGTGTCTGTGTGTGTGTGTGAGTGTGTGACTGGAACATGGGAGATATCAAACATTGATGAGACAGACATGAGAGACTGCTGATAGTGGGAGAATAGACCTCCCTCTCTGGAGTTTAACATGTATGAAAGCTGAATGTTCTTAATGCTAAGATACTTCTGTCAGGCTTGGTCAGATTGTATTAAATAGTTTCAGAGAAGAGGCTTTTAATGCTTTGTAGTTTTAGCAGTGGCAACCATATTTGATATATTGGAATGGTTTGTGCAAAAAGAAAGTGCTTCAAACCAGGATGCTTTCTGTCAATACAAAATCATGTATTTTGTTAAATTCTGTTAAGCTGTTTTTCAGAAGAAGTCATTTAAATATTTTCTATTTTTAGTAACTACAACTATATTGGACAGTGTAGCATGATAAATTTTACAAACTTGAAAGTCCTTTATGCCAAAATGGTTTGTTAGAATTCTCTTGAGTGGTATCTCACTTAAATGTTTGTCTGTTTATAGAAATGGTGGCTGTTGTTGATAATTGAGTGGTATTATTTGTATAAAATTGAAAGTCGTTCATGCAAGGATGCTTTGAGTTAAATATTGCCTATTTTGTTGAGCAGTTTTTGAGAGAAGAAATCATTCAGAGATTTTCCAGTTATTAGTAACGGTGGATATACTTTGCTGCTGAGTGTTATTATTTGTATAAATTTGAAAGCGCTTGTGTCAGGTTGCTTTCTTTTGGATTTGGTTGAAAGAAGTTTAAAATTTTACCGACATTGTATTTGTAAAAGTGGTGGCCGTATCTGTGTATAAATTAAAGCCCATATGGATGTATACTAGTCCTTCTGACAAACTTGGTCAAGTTCTGTTGATTTTTTGTTTTTTTTTAGTAGAAGTCTTTTAAATGTCTTTCTTCTTTTATGGCATGATCTTTATTAATGTGAAAGGACTGCCAGAATGCTTCCTGCTAAGTTTGTTTAAAATTGGTCAATTAGTGTATCAGAAGAAGTGGAAAGTTGAAAATAGCAATTGTTGACGAACTCTTGAGAGACAATGCACAAGTTAATTTATTGCACTACCACAGAAGCTATTATGGGGAACTTAAATTATCAGCTTAGTTGAATCATATAAAGAGAATGAACTCTGTGACCCCAAAAAATGGTGTGCTTATTTTAAGGTAGTTTCACTGAACAAATTCTGTTATGCATCATGTTAGCTCATCTAGTCGTAAGGCCATTCAGTAAATAGTATTGTCCTGTGTTGGGTGTGTACTGTCCTTTAGTGATTCGTTTTATCAAATTCTTCTCAAGGAAGGATACACCAAATTCAGCCAAACTTTGCTGTATTTTAGCAAGAACTTTTAGATTTGTACAATGATGTAGAATTCCCATAAAAAAAGTCAGCCAGTTACTGAAAGAAAACCAAAAGCACTTAAATTAATTCTTCTTAGAATATGCTGAATGGAGTTTGACCAAATCTGAGAGAAAACATCCTGGCATAAATGCCTTTCAGATTCTTGCAAAATAATGCAGATCTGCCATCAAATATGGCTGCTGTTATGTAATGGTGCCCGAGGCAAGGTTTCTTTTGGTGCCCCCAACTTGGAAGCAAACCATAAAAACTGTAAAATGGTGCTCCCTAGAGTTAAGTGCCTTGAGCGATTGGCCATTTTGCCCACACCTTATGATTGCCCTTTTGACAATACAAGTCATGAAGAAAATTACTCTGTAGTTAATCTCCTTTCAGTAATGGATTGCTGCAAAATCATCCTTGAATGGTAGTGCTCCATCAACAGTAGAAGAAGACATTATGATACTGTTAACTGTTTAAGATGAGTGAGGTTAATCACATGATGCAAAATCCTTACATGTGTTATTAAATTGCTTTGAAGAACAGGCATGAAATAATCTCTGAAGGTGAATTATATAAATAGATATGTAAACGAAAGAGATTATGCAATTAATTGGAAGTAGAGGAGGGTGCTTTCCCTGAATCCTACAGGAGAATACTTGATAACATTAGCAGAATCTTTAAATATGAATAAATGACATTAAAATAAAGGTTAGAGAATTTTTAATTCGTACTCTATGCCCTGTAAAATATAAAACAAGAAATGTTCAAAGTAAGAAATTCTGCATGTAAAGTGTAATATTAAGTTCTCAACATTTGTTGCCAAAATGGGCTAGTCACCAAACATGTTGTCCCAACTTTCATTGCTGGATTTCAGAATATACAGTTTGGTGCCAATTTCATGGAGAGGTCAACAGCTTGTAGAAGTCCACATTTTAGTTTAAGGTATAAGTAAATTTGCAATCAAAATAGGCAATGCTTGGGAAACAAAATATTCAATGTATGTGTCTTCATTTACAATTTCCTCAGTTTTTTAACTTACAAATTATGGTTTGTATAGTCATATATGAATTCATTCTAGGGGATTCCTGTTATAGTACATCCTGCTCATTTAATGGTCAATTTTAAACTATGAGAGCAATTAAATTATAGTGATATTCTTTTTCAGAATCACTGCTGATAGAGACAAAGATGTTTCAATGGATTCTATGTAAAGGAGGCAGTTTTTCTGACATTTGTGAGACTCTTTGATGAAATATTTTACAATCAGTTTTTAAATAATGAATTTTGGTTACACTTTATAATTTATTTGATAGATTATAATATGGTGAAATATTTTTTACACTGTTAATATCTTTTAATGTACTATATATATTTTCTGGAAAATGCAACAAGCAACATCTTTTTCATATCTCACCTCATATTTCATATCATTTATATCATGTTATTGTATACTTTTATATATTATTTTACAGCACCCTGCTTTTGAGAAAAATACATATCAAAATTCATAATTTAAAATTAGTGTTATAACCTAATTCTATTTTTATGGCAGTTTAATGATCTTATTATGAAGAGAAATTCAGAATAAAATTTTTATAAATATAGGAATCCATTATGAAAATAATATTTGTTTCACCCCTGGTTCCTATTAAAGTCACCATCCTGCTGGTATTGAATTTGCTTTTGAGAAGATATGTTTATGCCCACCATAAAGCAGGGCGTGTTAATTTATGATGTTGTCTCTCCAACCGTCTGTTACCAATTTCATTTCTACACAATAACTCCAGTTCCTACAATATACACGAACAGAAATTTTGTGATCTGTTTGCACTAGATGTTGTTGTTGTTGTTGTTGTTGTTGTGGGGCTTAATGCCATTTTTCAGCACACGATAGGCTATACATGGTGGCCAGTATTAATGGTGGAGGAAGAAACCGGGAAATTCCCGGAAAGAACCACCGACCCACGAGAAGCTACTGGCAAGCATTCTCACATATCCACATTCGCCGAATCCTAGACTCGAACCCACGCAGACAGAGGTGAGATGGTAGTGATCCGTAACGAAGAGCGCTTTAGACCACTCGGCCACTCGGGGCCCCCTTGCACTAGATGTAAGGAAGAACTTGTTTGACTTTGGGATTAAAGGTCAAAGTCATTGTGACCAAAATAATAACTGGTTTTTGCAAAGTAACATTAGTTGTACACCACATAACTGAGCAAACCTTTGAGAATTACTTGCACTTAGGGTAAGGAAGAATCCTTTCTATCTTGGAGTTAAAAGGTCAAAGGGCAAGGTCACTGTTACTTAAATGAATAAATGGTTTCCAGTAATAACAGTTCTACATCACATATCTTGAAGAAACTTTCTGGATGACTTGCACATGGGGGTAAGAGATGATTCTGTTACAGTAAAGGTTTAAAGATTAAAGGTCAAATGCACTGTGATGGAAAGAAGAATGCTGGTTTCCACAAAAACACTTTTAGTTCTTGACTGTGAATTTTTGCAAATGTTTGTTGATGACTAGCAAGTTGAATAATACATAAGCCTGATGTCATAAGGTTTAAGGTCTAGGTCACTGATTTAAAGAAAAAAATAGTTTTACATAATCACTGTAGTTCTTGACCAAGGTTTATGAATGGTTTACACTTATTGTGCGAAAGAGGCCTGTTGATTTGGAGGTCAAAAGGTCAAAGGTCAGGCTCTTTGCATAACAACTTTATTTTAGAGTATGTTCTTTGTCCAAACTTTGTGTATGCTTGCACTTAGGTTAATACAGAGAAGTGTGTTTTCTTGGGTCAAAAGGTCAGAGGTCACAGTCATAGCGAGTCTGAGAAGAAGGTAATGGTTTCAGTACAGTAAGTTTAGGTTGTGATGGCAGAGCTTGACCAAAGGTCCAGGTTACTGAGACTCATTGCCAGTATAGCACCTATTAAAGACATTGCAGCGGTATAATGTGTTGTTCACAATACTCTTATTTCTCTTTGGAATAAATATAAATACGTCAATGCTTAATATGGTTTCTTTTATTGGATAGAAATTATAATTTGATAAAATATTTTGCACCTGAACAGCATTTATTCTTCATCTTATGTAAGAATGTCATGTATTTTACAGAGAATAAATAGGCAGCGTGAACTGTATCTAATAATATCTTTTTGAAGATCCTCTAATTGATGTGACCTTAACTGGTGGGAGGAGTACATATGAAGTCATAAGCTGCAGGCATGGAAGTGGACATATTCAGTGTAAGAATTTTCATTTAGACAATGTTAAATTCAGTGGAAACACACTGTGCAGATTCTTTTTGGTTTCTTTATTAATTTGAAAAGGTCTTGTGTTGGCATCTACTAACTTAATTTTAAAATCCTAATTTTCATTTTTTTGTTTTTGAGTAATATTACAAATTTGGATTTCATAATGAAGCATATTTATAATCAGACCAAATAAATATGGGTCATCTCATCCCATGAATGATTGTGTCAACATTTTTGGAGATAAAATTTATCCCATACATCAGGTAATTATTTACATGATACTGCCATCATGTTAATTAAATTGTTTCCGCAAATTCCATTTGCAATTAGAAATGGTATTTTGTTGCAACCTTCTCTTCTATAACATATTTATCCCATCAAGGATTTTCTTTTTGTCCTAGAACGGGATTGAAGTGAAACTCATTTTTGTTGAGCTCCTATGGGCTGAATCAACATGTCTTAAAATATTTATTGGCTTGTAGCATATCACTTGGTCCTTGTAGATTTTTACCACTAACTAATGTATCTTTACCATTAAATTCCATCAGAATTGTTTTCAGTGATTCATATTTAATCAGCAGTCCACTTGCTGTTGCTTATTTTATTTTGGAACATTCAATCTGGGTTTTTATCATTAGGTTTTGTAGATGATCTACTGTAATTTTATGCATTAATCTAGCTTTATTTGAACCTGACAGTCATCAGCAGTGTTTTGGTAGGATAAGAATTTTATAGCTGAGTGTCAACACACTCTAAGAACATTCAGTGATAACTGTACTTCAGGGTTGGAAAAACCAAACATAAACCACATGTATTTTTTTGCTTTTTTTCCATTAGTATTTAGCAATATACTGTCCAGTTCTGTCCTTCATTTGCTGTGGTACAATGAAGGCTTGAAGAATTCTATACTACCAGATTTATCTAGGTCTTTCAATTAATGGCATTATTCTTCAGTTATAATGACTGCATCCTCTTTACTAATAACTTTATTTCAATCTTCTCAAGTAATGTTAAACTAGAATTGACTTGGATTAAGAAAAACTGCCTGAACTCCCATTTAAATAGAGATGATCCCTACCAGCTGTAGAGTTTGTAATTGGTATTATGTAGGTGAGACTAAATGGGAATTCCATGTGAGAATAAAAGAACTCTTGAGGGATATCCATAGTCATAAAGATTCCCCAGTGTCTCTGACAACAACGTATCAGTCATCATCTTCCTTTAGAATTGACTTGGAGACTGTTAGATGGTACAAGCCAAACAGGACAGTTTTCAAATATTGAAATATGAAGACAAAATCTGTCTGTTCTGTAACCTCAGTATTATAAAAACAGAACATCATTTTCTGTCTTGTTGTCCAATATTTACCGTGCTGAATGTTCAGTATCTACCAGTATGTTTATACAGAAACCCACATTTGAATGCTTGGAAAAGGAAAAATAGAGTCATTATCACATCAGTTTGTACGTATATACTATATAGGAAAAAAATCAACTGAAACAAAATTTATTTCTGTTTCAGTATTTACTGTTAAACTATTGCTTGGACATTAAAACAATGACCAAATTTAAATTGTATACACGAAGTAGAACCATTAAGAAAATATGAAAGTTTAATAGGATACATGGACAACAGAAAAAATAACATGGGAATGACATTTGTTGGAAAACACAACATCCTACAGAATGTTTTTTTTTCTTCAGGTGTTGAGCAAGGTTTGGAATTTTCAGATCTGACACAAAGTAGAACAAAAAATTTGAAAAGGAGAGGCAATGAGATGCTGGATGTGAATGAAAGCGTTCTGCCCCATCCCAGGAAAGTAATCAAGCCAAGGGCAAGACAACAGTATTTAGAAGGTGCATTGTTATTGCAACTCAGTATTTCTTTCTTTTCAAAACTTTGTTTCATGACATTAACATATAAATTTGATATATTCCAAATATATTCAATAGCAAACATTGCATAAATTAAATAGTACTAGGTTTAACAGTAATATAAGTTAATTTTTTTTACAAATGATTATGTGCTTGTCCATGTCATTGAAGTTAGACATTCTTGTATTAAACAATTTATATTGGTGTAATTACTGTCAGAAAAATGTAATGGTAAAAATGTTTTCAAGAAACAACATACATTTATATAATTACATGTTAACATGAAAAATAGAATGATAAGTCAATAAGTTCTACCATGTGATGAAAATGTCAGCATACAGGTACATATATACATATCAGCCATTGAATCATAGAAATCACTTTTATGTGGAAATGTCTCTGTTTTTATGACTAGTTAATTAGTTCTTTATTTATTTGAATGGAAAGAAAGTTTCAATTCTGAACTGTTTTCTGTTGATCTGAAATTTGTTGATAGTATGTTTTTCAGTGACATGCAAATTCTCATATAGATTTGTATTTAAAAAGACATGTTTTTTCCTTCTTTTTCTGACTGATGAATATTCAGTCATTTTCACTACAATCAGAATTCAAAATGAGCATGGGAGAGAAATACTTTGATCAGTACTCAGTCAACATGCAGGTAGAGAATGATAGTTAATGGATATTTCTAATTTATATAGTCAAAAAGCTACCAAAACAAAATCATTTCTTTTTCATGCTTTAATGTTTTAATTACATTGAACCAGCAACCTGTGGTTCCAAAGTTCTGAGTATGAATGAGGTGTAATTGCCAAGTTTTGTTACATGGTACCTTTGTTTGGCATCTGTTAATAAATTGAGAATGATGTATGATTATTGCACTTTTGTTACCTGGCATGTTTTTGTTTAAATGGCTGCCATTGTTTATCTGGCTTTGGTATGTCAGGTGATAAAAATGTTATAACTGAGATGATTTTCTCGGGGGAACCACACAAATCAAACACTATAACAAATTAAAAGTTAACAAAGGAACAATATAACGAAGCTTTGGAATACATGTTAGACATGTCAGGAATTTGACTGGGGAAGTTAAACTCAGATCTTATAATAGAAGAAACATTAAGAAAAATGTAAAACAACTTAAAATCTGACAATAAACATTATAAAAATTGGTTTGTTAAATTGACTGATACAATCTATGTTGGGGTTTGCACCAAGACAAGGAAATCCCAGTTAAGGAGATACATTGCCACCCCACAAGACTCTGTCTCATGGGGAGACAAATAATGTAACCCTGTGAATGGGATGTTCTTGTCTTTTATAACACTGTCATTCTCCATCCCCAATGTTTCTCAGCAGGTCGATTAGTCCAGACCAGTCAACATGGTGAGAGAAAAAGATGAATGGGGAAACTGGCCTTTAGGCATCTTAATATCTAAAAATCATCTGTTTTAGAACCTAATTATAAGCTATAAAAAAATAAGACCATGAGAAACATGCATTCAAATAGATTACAGTATTTGTGTGCCTCCTAACCAAGAAATGTACTGTAAAGTTTCAACAGGCTATTGCATATTTTTATTATTGGTATTGTGAACACTGTTGTTGTTGTTGTTGTTGTTGTAGGGCTTAACGCCATTTTTCAGCACACGATAGGCTATACATGGCAGCCAGTATTAATGGTGGAGGAAGAAACCGGGAAATCCCCGGAAAGAACCACCGACCCACGAGAAGCTACTGGCAAGCTTTCTCACATATCCACATTCGCCGAATCCTAGACTCGAACCCACGCAGACAGAGGTGAGATGGCAGTGATCCGTAATGGAGAGCGCTTTAGACCACTCGGCCACTCGGGGCCCCATGAACACTGTAGATAAATCCCATTGAAAATGTACACATGATGTTACAACAACAAACTTGAATGTTCTTGAAGGAAACTTGGTTTAAGTTCAGTTTCAAGGGTTTCATAAATCTAAAATTCTTTTTCTCTCACACTCCACATATTTCCATGTATTTTGTCCCTTCTGCATGTGAGATAGAAATTAAAAAGAAAGCAGAGGGAATTTCGATGAAATTTTGTACCATGTTGAATTCATTTAGAAAATTGGGATTATTAATATTTTATTTTTCTTTATTTCTTATGTCATTAATGATTAACCAGTGGAAATTCATTACTAATCTAGAAAGCATAGAAGCAGTAGCCTACTGTTGAATTAATGTGTATATATTTGTATTCATGTGCATGTGTGGATCATAGTTTTAGATACCAGCAGCATTGGTATATATCAAATTGCTTTGTACCAACACTTGAAAAGTCATATTATATTGTCATAGTATATTTAGTATGTGATTGCTATGTGTAGGCTCGTACAAATGTAACAGAAGAAAAGATTGAAGTCAGCAAGCTTTGTATATTTTAAAACAAAATAATTTATTTCCCTAGAAAACAATGTAAAAATTGGTAAATAGGACTTATGGTTTATGAATATAATCCAAAATTTAATCCTAAGAATGAAAAATACAAGTCCTATCACTAAATAGTTCTATTAGAATCCAGGTTCGAATCTCGACAACGTACAAATATGGAAGGTGATGACATCAGATGTGGTCCATGTACGAATATCAACAATTCCTCAATTGAATCACAGTTTTTGATTCCGAATAATTCCAGAATAAATTTCCATGAATATCTTTCAGAATTTTTTATAAGAAAGTCAACTTGTTGAGTTTCCAGGAGAATAAATTATTGAATCCAAAAAACAGATGAAAAACAAACAATCTGGCAACAAATAAAAAAAACTACCTTGTTCCTTCAAGATGTTAAAACGACTCTGACAGAAAAATATTAAGAATGCGTATATAAACCCCAAAAACATCATTTCAAGTCTTGCGAGATGGGTCATGTGGTCTCTTACTACAAGAAATCTATCACGTACACCAGTGTAGTCCCACTTAAGAACCAATAATAAAGAAACGTTGTTTACACATAGTGATCATGCAATCAAAGTATGGCCCTGATACTGACCAATCATTTTAACTGCCTGTTTACGAAGTTCCCAACCTAAGACAAACTAGGTTAACTAAAAATAATTCTCATGTAACACGTTTTACATCGTAGATAAACAACATTTACTAAAAGAAAATATTGAATTACTGAAAAAGAATTTCGAATCCTTTCAATAATCATTACAATAAAATGTAATGAAACAAAAAATAAAATAAAAAAAGAATTTTAAAACTAACACAAGCAATTTAATTACATATACGTAACATGATATATATATATATATATATATATATATATATATATATATATATATATATATATATATATATTGGAGAAACAACTGCTTTAAAGATGTTATGCACCTCCAACATGTAATATTATGAACAAAATCTTCTTCACTAGAAGTAAAATTTATTGATTGAATTAAAATTAATATCTGTGCAAAAACTAATTAGGCATATTCATTTTTTTATTTGGTTTAAATGATAGCATAACAGTTTTCTTTTAAGGTACCAGAGATTCAAATCAACCAGATTCTCTGCATAGTACATCCAGTGTTGCAAATAATAGAGGTGGTGGAACTGAGGCACCACCTCAAGGACAAAGCATTGAAAGGTGGGACATCAATGGCTTAGTGCCTCAAGAGTCAGCTTATAATGCCTCCAGAGGTGGGTCAAATGTATTAATGCATTGAGAGGAAGTTCTGTGTATAAAGTGATTTGTTTATGTTGAGGTTTCAGTCTTGTGTGACAATGGTATTCTTGCATAATACTTTTCCATATTCATTTAACAGCTAACGTCAAATACTAGTTATGTTCTATAATACTTAAAGATAGGGTGGAAAAGTGATATTACTTTTGCAATATGACATTTACTATTGCAGCTGTTCCATAATGAGTTCTGATAAAAATTTAATGTCTAATTTACAAGTTCAGATAAAATTCTGCTTACACTTAACAATAATTTCCGACAAATAAAATAAAGTAGTCTTCATTGTACAGGTCTTGTCAAGGTTCTAAATGTCAAAAATTAAAGAAGACTTGAGAGCATGTAGAAAAACTAAAAATGGTCCTGTCCCAGTGGTAAGTCTAATCAATTCATTTTATTTTCCTCTTCATCTCTTTGCATATTAATATGACCCATTGAACCTGATCTGTCGGAAATGTAAAATTAGGCAAAAGTGCATAAACCGTAACAGGTGTGGCTTACCAGAAAATAAACTTCAAGGCACCAATAAATGAACCAAGCCTGAAGTTGTGACTATGTAAAACCATTTCTGAAAAAAAGGCTAGACCCATTTCATGTTTAGTGCCATGTCACTATTTCCAGATGAAGCCAGGTACATGTAATTCACTTGTTTCTTTTGTACAGGAAGAGGAGTGCCTTTCAACATAAAACAAGAAAATGAAGATCTTTGGAAGATGCTCAACTGTGTGGTATGTATTGATAAACCCAGATGTGTTGTCTTCTTGCCATGTGGCCACCTGGTACTCTGCTGGGATTGTGCTGTCCATGTAGAGAAAGAATGTCCCATTTGTCAAAGAGACATTTTGGACAGAAAAATTGCTCAGTTTTCTTAGAACTTCTTTATCAGTTTATAATGCATTAAAATTAATGTTGCAACATTTCCATGTGTAAACAGCTTAGTTTCAGTTACAAAATCAATAAGTGTGTTAACAAACAAAACTACAAATTCCAATTATATTATATAGTTTCAGATCCCTGCTTAAGATAACTGTTTAGTAAGATTTTTTTATTCATTTTTTTCCTACAATATAGATATTTTTTCAAATAAAATGTGGAATTACTAGGAAACCCATGGTTGAGAATTGGTTATACCGTGATAACCATTATACATCAGGTTGATTTGCTGATAACACTATTTAAAATATATAAGTCACATTATTTGGCCTTTAAAAAACTTGCTGGAAAGCTAGTTTCGATTAAAGAGCAGCATTTTGGGTACTGCATACTATGTAAATGTTTAGAAATGTTGGTAAATGTTGCAGCCTTAATTAAATTAGATACAACATGCTGTGCACAAAAATCAACCAAATATAATTATTAACACTTGCATGAATAATATGAAATATTTCATTAATTGTATTTCATAGAATTATGTTAAAGCTTTCTTTATTTATAAAAAAAATTCATTTGTATAGTTTATTTTAAAAACTGAAAAGTAGTAATTTTGATTCTTAATTCTTGTTTTATATCAATAAGGCATCGAATCTTCAGCTAGTGATGCATGATTCACTCAGGCGTTGCATTTTAAAAATACTTTGTGCATAGAATGTAGATACACCAATAGACAATTAGACATACCTTCCTACATGGGTCAATAGCAGATGGCTTGAATAAATGGTGTTGTTTGTGAAAAAAATGTCAAAGTCAAGGACTAATCTGCAATCAGTAAGTCTTGACTATAATTCAGCTAACTCATTTCAGTGGCAACACCCTTAAACAACCATATTGTTAGCAGCATATTACAAAAGTTTATTGGGCCTAGCAAGATTGTTGCATCTTCTAAGAGATGCAGAAGTTTTCTGCAGAAAAAGATTAAAAGTGGTATTGCATCATAGATCCATTTCTTGAGATGGGGAAATGGGCTTTTGGGGTGGGTGGGGGGCAAAACTACCAGCTACACAGGTTAATTATCATGCTAAACTTCAAGATCATGTTGAAAACCATGTAGTATAATTTTTTATTTTATTTACTTGCATATTATTGAGTAGTAACTCCATTTTTTTCCGCAGACTAGGCCCTTTCTTGATCACTCTAAAACTATGCAAAAGTTTATTGCATCCTAGATCAGAAAAAAATCAAAAGAGTAAACATCATTCAAACCTTAAAGGTCACCGGCCATACTCTTACATTTTTCTTTTTACATCAGATTTGCATGAGATGATTAAAAGTAGTTATACTCGCACAAAAAGAATAAACAAAGTATCAAGTGTGAAGAAGAAATAATAATTTAATTATTCGAAATAGAAGTATACAACACTGTTACATCCCCTTAGCTATGATTTCCCACCTATAGAGGATGCCAACCGGAAGTGATGTACATTTATCCCCAAAAGATGAAGTACATGCTTCTTGTTGTCGAAAAATAAAACACTATAAAACTATGGATAGGGTACATTTAGATGAAACTACTGAAAACTAATTTACTGTAGAGCCTTATATCGATATGAGTGCATGACGCACTAGATTGTGTTACTTTCAAAACTGTTCCATTGTTTCAATTTATTTTCAAAATTCCAGTTAATATGGGTAAAAAGGAATCAATGCTGGCTTCCCTATGTCGGCCGACTTTGTCAAACAAAAAAAAGAAAATGGCACACTTAAAAGAATCCAAAAGAACCAACATTGGCTTCTTTATGTCGGCTGACTTCATAAAAAAAATCTGCACACTTAAAAGAATCCAAAGTCAGTTCTGGGGTTGGCTTGCTTTGTAATAAAATAACCTCTGTATTTGATATCCCATTGGTAAGTTTAAGCAATGAGTTTATTGCTCGCTGCCAGTTGTGTTTATTCATCACCCGGGCTTCTATTTGTTTGCTATATGTAATCATAATTGATGTTCATAGGGTTAATAGTACACACAGCAGTAACTTGCTTTAATAATACTTTTGTAACCCATGCTGGCAAAAAGATTATCATTTATACTCACAGTGAATGTAATTTCAAGTAATGATTTTTATTTGCGAGATATTGTCGTATAGTTAACCTGGATGCAATACAGTCTTGGACATTTTGCTCCTTATAATGTATCATGCATGAATGACAGGTGCCTTCAAGCAGTTGGGTAATATTCCCATCTCATCTGACATAAGCTATACACCCAACAGTAAGGATGCATACACCAGCAAGCATCTGCTACATATACAGAGTTCGTGGATATATTTTTTTTTTCAATAAATTTTGCATGATGAAAAAAGAAAGAATAAATGATAAAAATACAAGGTTAGTTTCTTTCATTTTATTTCAGATAAGTGTTTTGTTTATCTATTTTATTGTACCGTGCAGTAGGAGAGGGGCACAAATTCAACACAAAATTATTTTGTTTCTTAACTCTTGAAACATATACCTTGATGAAAAAAAGTTTCACCATAATTTCAGGGAAAATATTTATGTTATTGTGTCCTGATATATATGGTAAATAAGGTGTGGGTGTGGGAGTGGGTGGGTGGGTGGGTGTAAATGACTGATTCTACAGACTTTTGCACTTATAAATGATAAACTTCCCAGAGTAATACCACATATTTCTTTTTTAAAATCCTTTTGAGTTCATATTGGTTATATCAATGCTAAATAAAGAATTTGATCAAAGTCTACACTCTGCATGTTCAAAAAGTATGATGATTATTTTAAACATTAATATTTTACGTCTGCAGTAGCATTACTGTACTGTAATCCTTTATTTGATATATACGCTCTTTCTATCCCTATTCTCATATGCACCATAGTGCTTTCTACGGGATTTAGGAGGATTTAGGACTTTCTCATCCCTCAACGTATTCGATCCCACAGCTTCAATCTACTTTTTCTTGTGGTAAACAGGGTCTTTTGGAAAAAGAAAGAACCCTTTTGTCCCATCATCACACTTTTGGTTACAGCCATATGCAACACAGTGCACCATATTTGCTGTACAAAAGCATAATCGTAAGATGTATCACATAGACATTTTTGTGGGGAAATTAAATACTTGAATGGCTAGGTTGAATAGAAAGGATAAATGTACGTCAGATCTATTTTTGGCATGTGGAAACTACTGATTGTTTACGGAGATTGCCAAATAATTTTTTCATGAAAAAAGCGGATTTTTAAGTTTTAATTAAACATTTTTATGGTGTGCATACATAACAAATGCATTTTTTTTATGATTATAGTAATTTGACATGTTTGTACAATATAGGTGGTCAGTGACATTTAAGAAATTTTCTATAAATCCAGATGCTTTCAGTATTTTTACACTGTACTTTAATTACTGGGTAATCCATAATTAATCCTGATCCTTCTCACACACACACACACACATGCATGCATACACACACATTTGATATGTCTTTTCTATGTGTATGTATGTATAGATAGATTGAAAGAGAGAGAAACATCCAGATTTACAGCGATAGAGAAAGGAGAATGCTGCATATAAAAAGAAATGTCATGAAATGTAAGCTATGCAATACAGTGGTCATGTGTACTGCATGCTGGTAAATCTGTATTACCTCTGGAAAACACTCGTATGAATACAGTCACAGTTTCATTAACCATGTGATGGAAGTTGATTAGAATCAATAATTTTAGCTGTACATTGAAGAGAAAGAATCAGAGTACAACAAAGTTGAAGTGAGCCTACCCATACATAGAGGTAACTAAATTTCTTGAGTAGTCATTATGTTCCAAAATCAGGGAATGTACAGTAAAGAAAGTTTACAAAGGAAAAGAAGATCTAGTGTCTCTGATCAAGTCACTATTTTTATCATGCTATAACTAATGTCCACCTTAAACATGATATTTTTGACATCATGTTAAGTAATAATATTCAGAAACCTGATTATATCATCATTTTTTAAAGTCACAGGTCAGCAACAAAACTGAAAGAGCCAGATTTTGGTATTAAGAGACAAACATTTTTCCAAGACTTATAGTAATATACCTTTTCAAATAAGTGAAGTTCATTTGTTTCTATGCTGTAAACATATGTGATAGAAAGATGGCATGCTTCTCATCCACAATCTCATAATGAGAAATAGAATTAATATTTATTTATAAATAAATACACAGACCTTTGAGAGCACTAGAAAAGGTTTTGAAAATACTACTGTTAATCACAATTGGTGTCTTTTTTAGGTGGACATGTACTAAGGGCTTCACAAAAATGACATATGCCCATTTGTATATATTTATCTTAATGTATATAGATGTATATATATTTTTTTATGTGTACATACAGAGTGGCTGACCCAGTGCATGATGTATACGGAATCATGGTATTGGAAACTTTTATTAAAGTTTAGTCATGGACAAAACTGAACTTCTGAAAATTAGTGGCAAATTCTCTTCTTTCCGATCTATGAATTTGTTGTTTCTTTACAATGATGTTTGATTTAAAAGGGAGGTAAAGTGTTGTCATTGATGCCTTCAGTCATGTCATGTTTCAAATGTCCTTACTTTACAATTTTTCAGAGAAAGTATTGAGTAATTTTAACATGTTCAACTTTAATAGAGTACAAAGTTGTATTATATTTTCTAAAAGATAAATAATTTTGCCATGAAAACTAATTGTCTAATAAATTTTCAGTACCACAAGCAGTGATCCACTTTCTGCAGTTTTTTAATAAAATTTAGCAGTGTGAAACAACTGGTTCTCAGCTTCCAGTCATGTGGCTATCAATGATGAATCTAATAATGATGGGATAAGGTTTTGTCAAGAAGGAATTATAATGTATGCTGTATTGTTTTAAGAAAATGAAATTAACATATTTTATCACAAACACTGATACATCCACTCTGTATAACTACAAATGCTTGTATATCATTTTATATTTTGTGTATTTATATTTTTTTCTTTATATTCATACATATTAACCAAGAATATGATGTACACCTTAAAATGAATTTTGTGTTATTTTGAGTCTGATCAATATTTTTAATATGCCGATTCAAATATTGTAGCTACAGTCATTCAGTCATTCACCTGTCTCAAAGTTTCTTTGCACCATCTCAGAAGGCCTGATGCTTGTATAGGCAATGCTGATGGTGTGATAGAGGTCAGTCTAAGAGTGACAACTATTTTAGTTTTGTTTATAAGTTCATTGCAGTGTGACCTTTAGTCGGGAAGTTTAGTTCATTGTAGAAATCAATCTCTCTAAATGTTTTACTTTTCTTTATTCAAGACAAACCAATAACACTATTTTATAACAATGTGTGATTATAAATATTGTATAATTTTTTAAAGAATGGCTTAAAAAAGTTTGTATTTTTACAAGGGTGAGTTTATGAGAGTTGTGAACCACTAACTCTATAAACAATATACACAAGCTAAAGGATAAATATACCTTAAATTTTGTTTTGTGTCAAAACTTTTACTTAAGATTGACAAAAATTAATAACATAATAAATGAGCTGAATAATTAGTAGACATGCAAGGTCAATAAAACCCATCCAGCATTTTAAATTTGCTGTAATACATTATCCATAACAATTTGAATAATCTTACTTAGATTATGGATTTAAAATTCAATAAATAAAAATACATAATAGTCGATCTCTAAGAAAACATGTCATTACAATTTTATTGGTTGTGTATCAGACTATTGAAGATTCTCTGTATAATTTCCCTGATTGATCGAAGGTGTTGATAAAACTTTTGCTCTATATTTTTCAGCAGGACATAAGAACAACTTTGCAAGAATGATCATCCATTAGTTTGTGTAAAAAGTGTACAGTCAGTGTGGAATTTTAGGAGCAAATCCAGAAAAAGATCAGATATATTTTAATTCAAAATCCAGTTTCAGTTTGTGAAAAAAAAATGGAAGTAGCACATTCATCAAGTATATCTATCATTGATGAAACCAGATTATGATTTGCTTATTATTTGTTTCAGGTCTCTTTTTTCACATATAATTTGCATTACTTGAAAATCCCGTTTTAGCTTCTGCAGCTAGAAAGGAGATCGAACACCAGTTTTTTTTGTGAGACAGACTTTTATTCTTTTCCATGTAATATACCTGTAATCATGCCTTGTTTTTGTGATATGGAGAAAGAAACTTGTTCTTCACCCCACCCCACCCCGATAAATGCACTTTTTCCAATTCAGTTGTAAAATCATTTAATGAGAATATCGGGGGGGGGGGGGATCCAGCATACATATACTTCAGAACATTTAGACATTCTTGAAATGTAAGATGACCCTCTAAAATATTGTTCTCTTCCTCAGAGGAGGTGTTTAAATAGAGATTCTTTGTTTTAAAAAGAAGAATTTGTTTTGTTTATTTGACAATTTTGTTTAATTTTAAAGGCTTAAATAAAACCATTCCTGTTCCCGAAATATATGCATCATGCTAGTATACTCTTTCAACACCATCCTAAAAAGTTGTCTTGTTTGTCAAATACAGTCTCTTCTCAAAGTTGCAAAAATATTCTTATTTGCTTCCATATTTAATATCATTCTTTATAAATATTTTAATCATTCCTTTTATCATTTCATTCCCAATTTCCTTTAAATCTTGTCCTGTTTGACTTATATATTTTTGTTCTCTAATCCTGGAGTAGTAATTGTATTAAGTTTGTCACAATATATTTTCTAGGACAGCTTCTTTTCTTTCTTCTTTCTTGTTTCATTCTCATAACTTTCATAGGATTCTCCATTTCCCCAAATATCATAACCAGTTATAACTTTCATTTCATGCATTTAATCATCTCTAACACTCAAGTCAGTTCAGTAATTAAGTTATAAAAAGTTACTGTCCCTCTCCATATATACAAGGCATATGTGATTGCATCTAACTTTTCATTACAGATCTCATTTGATCACTAATATGTACTTAAAATAACAATGACAATAAAAACTAGTATCAACTTCATAATACAATACCTATATATTTTTTACATATATTTGCTAGTATGCATACTAAGAAACATTTTTTAAAATTTCTTATCTTTCTGACCTTTTTATTATATAAATCTTTTGAAGCCAAGGAATTTTATCATAAATACTAAATATATGTATTCAGGGAGGTGTTAACAGTATTTAGTTTATTTTGTTTATTTTGACATTTGTTTCAAAAAAAGGAAAAAAAAACTTACAAAAATCCGAACCTGTCATCAAGGTCAATCATTGCAGGGCAGTGGGAACTAAAAGGAAACTCCAAAGGGCTGAAGCCAGTATTTACAGGTAAAAGAAATGTTACAAATGAACAGAGCCTAACTTTGGTTCTGGTTTTGGATGACTGCTGTAAACCAATGACCACCTGACAACAAAGGCAGTTTGTATTTTTGTATTTTGTTTGCCATTTATCCATATTTTTATTCTACCTTTTGTAATATCATATAAATTCAGTTTTTTACATGAGCAATTTAGCAAGAGAAAATCACAGTTGGTCTATGGTGCACATTTCCATTAATGAATGACACAAAATTGTCATGAAAATTTACAATTCAGGAAACATTATTTTGTCTCTTCTTAAACTCAGATCATGTAAATGTCTTGATGAGAAAAATTGTGATCATGATGTTTTTTATTTTTAAAAATTATTTTAAAGAAACTGTACAGAACATTGATCATTCCAGTCATTTGTTAAATCTTTCATGTAGCTGTTCTCAAAA
>JAECUM010093298.1:0-129954 GCA_016617855.1 Megalonaias nervosa
ATGCTGAGCGCCAAGCGAGGCAGCTGTTAGTACCATTTTTGTAAGTCTTTGGTATGACTCGACCGGGGATCGAACCCACGACCTCCCGCATCTGAGGCGGACGCTCTAACCACTAGGCCACCGGAGCGGTTGTTTCTAGATGAATAGTGAGAGTAAACTTTATAGTAAACTTCATTACAGTACTTCTTTCTTAAATGATTGTAAGCTGGACAAACCCAAAGGAAATGTAATTAATCTTCCACCAAACAGACATTTTTCTGGCACAAGTCACAGTACCTATTATTTCTCTCAGTCCTACTTTGTCTATCTGTATCCCCTTTTTCAATGTGTGCTGAACACCTGAATTTAGCAACTAACTTCTTAAATAAATATGATAATCCACATGATATCTACTTTTCTGGTTCTAATTCAGTTTTATATATACTATAATACAGCCATTTATATTAACTGTTTATCACTTTGTTAGTTTTGGAAAGCTCAATCCTGATTCTTTGCAAAAGGAGTGAGCAAAATTGTTATTTATCTCCAACATCCTGATTAAGCCAGACATACCTAAAATTGAAACATAATACATGTAACTTGTCTTCAACTTTGGTAGTCCAGTTGACATGTTTGGCTTCATCTGGTCTTTTCAACATTAATTTACATTGTTGTGGGTAACAAGTTGAAGGCATTCTTACAACCTTCAGCCAGTGTGTAGTACATCATAAGAAATACAAGGTTAAAAGTGGATAACTTCCACACTCCCCTAACATAATCGCATTATTGATAGTTCAGGAACACCAAAATACTTTTTACAAACATTGTACTGCACCATTTCAATATCTCTACTAAAAAATCCCGAAATTTCTAACCCACAGGAAGCTTTATCACAGAACAAATATTTTTAAAAACATTCTCTACAATAAAACAGCCAATCATTTCTCATAATTTAAAAACCATGTAGTTGCTTTCTTTGCCTGGGCTGCTAGTATCTGCTTTGCTTTTGTCCAAACAAACCATCAGGTGAAAAACAGACCCATATTCTTGTAGTATGGCACACATCCAATGTCTTTCTTTGAAAAACCAGACCTCCTTTTGCTTAAAATATAAATACACCTCCATTGCAGACCATGTCTGCCTCGGATGCAGGAGGTCCCAGGTTTGACTTATAAAAAATGGTTCCAGCAGCTGCCTTAGTTAGTGTTAGGACTGGTTGGCCTGGTGTCAGAATAATGTGACTGGGTGGGGCATCATGCTGCACGTCTACTGCATGATGTCCCAGTGCTAGACAACACTATAAACTGCAACACTGCAGATATCATTGCGATACGACTGAAAAATTGTTAAAGCTACGTTAAGAATCCAACACACACACCCTCCTCCATTGCATTTGAGCTTAGCCTGTTTAATCAATCATATATGAAAAGAGAAAACATGATAAGGCTCAAAAAAACAATCTTGCCTTGTACATAATGTACATTTGAAGTAAGCAATTAAACCTTAAGGTGTTTAGGCACAGCTTTTCAGGTTTCTTTACACATCTCTTAAAATGTTTACTATTTTACCAAGCATACTCTTATGTATTAATGACAACCAAAATTTATCATGTTGTACTTTATCAAAAGCTTTCAAAAATTGACAAAAAAGACAATAAAATCTACTGCTTAGGAAAATAGCCAGATTCAAGATTCTGTTAAATTGAGTGGTAAGACTGTTTCAGTTGTACAATGATAAAAGAGAGTTGGCATCATGTCAGGTCCAGGGTTTTTGTTTCTGATTTTAAGTAAACTTCTCATATTTTCATCATTTGTAACAAGAATATTTCAGTCATCATCTGTATGTGAGTAAGTTCTTCACTAATGTATTGTCAGAGGCATCTAAGTCAGAAACTGGCTTCTTCAATAATGATTTAAAGTATTCACAGCAGGGGGCAGTTTAGGTGGGGTAAGATATCATTTTGTTTCAAATATAATAGTATTACTTTTCCAAAAAGGTCATTTCTAACTAGCTGATAAGAGAAAACTCAGCTCAAACTCAAACTAAATCTTCAGGTTTTATGATCTCCAGGTCCCACTCTGTTGCTTATTGATATTTAAAAGGAAAATTAAAAAGTATGGTCTAGCTTATTTTATCTCATGTCTCTTGATCCAATTATTACAACTGTACAACACCAGGATGGAAATGACTTATTGTGATGACATTCAATGACATTTATTTGTTGCTGAAGGAGTCCTACTGTATCAGCACAGTTAGCAATATCATCAGCATAATGTATTGAAAAAATACAATCAAAATTTTCTGAGATAAATACTGCATTCGAGCTTAAGCTGTTTAATCAATCATTAATGAAAAGGGAAAACACGATAGGGCTCAAAACATAACCTTGCCTTGTACCTAATGTACATTTGAAGTAAGCAGTTAAACCTTTAGGTGTTCAGACGCAGCTTTTCAGGTTACTATACATACCTCTTAAAATGTTTACTATTTTACTCTTTTCTTATTTTTACTATTTTGCTATTCATACCCTTATGTATTAATGACAACCAAAACTTACCATGTTGTACTTTATCAAAAAGCTTTTTTTAAAATTGTCAAAGTCGATAAAATGTACCTTACCTTTTTGAGATATATTTTGGAGCTCAAGCCTGAATAATAAACATATTGTTGTATATGGGGTATTCTTTCCTAAACCCTGCTTGTGCTTCATCTATCTGACCCTCGTGTATATATGAATATTCAATATATCAGTAAAGTTCTTGCATAAAGTATCAATAAAGGATATCCTTCTATAATTGTTTGGATCACCTTGTTACCACACTTATATGGAGGACAGATAAAGCTCTTCTCCAAATGCTTAGGAAAATAGCCAGATTCCAAGATTTTGTTAAATAGAGCATTAATGAACGGTAAGATTGTTTTAGTAAAGGGTCATTTCTGATTGGCTGTTAGAGAAAAATCCAGCACAACTAAAACTAAAGCTCCAGGTTTTATGATCTCCAGGTCTCACTCTGTTGCTTATTGATATTTAAAAGGAAAATTAAAAAGTATGGTTAGTTTATCTGATGCCTCTTGATCCAACTATTACAACACCAGGATGGGAATGACTTACTGCAAATCTGTCAGAACCCAATTTGCTTTATATTCAAAGGTCAGGTTAATCCAGCTAATACAATTATAGAGAATAAACTATACAGTTTGCTGGACACATAAACCTAATATCCAACTGGAAGCAGCCTGGACCTAGATCTTACCATCCCATAATGCTCCAACTGATCAGGATCAACACAGTTTGAATGAAATCATCAGTAAAATAAACAGCCAAGATCAAGATTTGTCATCCCATAATGTGCCAGCTGTCATATCTATGTCATATAACACCATTTTATTAGATACACTATGTCTTTTTCAAGTTAGCCATTTTATAACTGAACAGGTGAAATGAATTCATTTAAAGGATGAGAAAATGTGCAAGTCCTTAAAGTTCTCTAAGATTCTTATTGTCAGATACAGACTCGCATACAAACCTATTATGATAATAATCTTGTACAGTAGTTCTGATGAAATGATTTAGTATGTAATAATCAACTCAATGTATGCGCATGCATAATATACAACACTGCATTTGTACATGACCATGTTTCATGTACTATATGGCTTTAGTTATTATATTTTCAGCTGTTTGGCTGTCTATGTTTGAATGTTTGGAGGTGTGACCATGTGTCTGGATTTGGAGGTGTGACCATGTGTCTGGATTTGGAGGTGTGACCAGGTGTCTGGATTTGGAGGTGTGATTTTAGAAGTAGAGCTAATAGCTCAGATGCAGAGTCATACAACTCTGTCGGGGTTTTTTTTAATAACCTGTGTGCTGCTGTTGGTGATGACATAAGCTTGGAGGAAGAATGTGTTCATCTCGTGTTGAAGGACCAAAGCTTCAGGACCAACAAGTTTGCAGCAAACAAGGGAGTTCCTGAAGGATTCTTTAGCAGACCGGGAGGTGGGGGCCACATATGGCAACTCCTTGATCATCTGACAGAGCAGTGGACTGAAGATACTTTGGGGTTGTCAACTGGACACCACAAGATATATGTTGTTTTGTTTTTTTTTAATTTAGCAGTATCACTATTTGAGTGAAAATTATATATATATATATATATATATATATATATATATATACATATATATACACACATACATTCTACATGTGGATCAAATATTACCCACATTTGTACAAATTCTAAAGATCCATAATTTGATCACCCTAAGTGGTAGATTAATCAGTGTTTATTTTGGTGTTAAATTTCTGAACATTGATCACTGGGCTACAAAACTACAACATTTTTCACATTCTCCATGGCAGTATGCCACTGTGAAAGTCCTATCATAATGACATCAAATTTCTGAAAGTATATCATGCATTTTACACCCACATATTTTGATGTTTGACCAACAAGAAAGTACACATCATGCAAAGACGAGTTAGAACAGAACATATTCATTTAATTGTACAAAAAGTTATATATCTTTTACATACTTAATATCCTTACATAACTGTGTGACTGATAGTGCAGTGTACTAGAAACATTTTTTTAGTCTTGCATCCAGTGACACTGATGAAAATTTTAAACAAGTTTTGAGATGTTAAATGTTATAATGAATGGTGATTACCACATACATAGAGGATCTCAAATGGGTAACGATTTAATATTGAATTTATGAAACGAGTTGAATAATGTCCAGCAAAAGCTGGATATTATTTAATGAGTTTCATAAATTTAATATTACATCATTACCCGTTTGAGATTCCTTTTATCACATAGTTTTATTTCAGGGGAAATCATTTAGATAGAAAGAAGAACGAATAATTTCGTTCATTCTGACAGACACTGTACCTTTCATTTGTTGTGCGTAAAAAATAGTCCCAAACAAAGTTGAAATAATAAAAGTATATTATACATTTTTGATAACTATAAATCAAAGAATAATCGTCCATCCAAATAAACAGAACATTTTACAAAAGGCAAAACATTTGTTAACACAAAATGTCCAATGCGTGTGATGTCACATTGTTTGATACGGTGCACAGTATCAGTTGGGTTGGTCTACAGAAAACAGTGACAGTGTTTACGTCGAAATTTTCCACACCACAACTAAACGTTACATTGTTGCGATATTTTTGTGAGAAGAAAATTACTGGCTGCAGAAATATACATATATATGGCAATGTATTTGTGACCGAATATTTGCAGTATTTGATTTGGAACATTGGATTGTACAGAAGACGTAAACAAATCTCTTTTTGAGTCGGACTTGCATTACATATTTACCGTGTAAATATGCTGTGTTTGGATAAAGTTGTCAGTTGGGGAGACCGGTTTATGTCTACATTCTTCTGTGACCAAAGGTGAGTTTATTTACTTCAGTAAGTTCACATTTAAACTAAACTTGTATATAGGGTCGATTCCATGCTACAGATATACCGCCCATCCATCCCCACCTCCACCCTTGTTATCATCTAAGCAATAGTTTTACTTGTTGTTATTGTTCTTGATAACAAACCCCTGTGGGCGTAAATTGGCAATATTGAGACTGGACGAGACCATTTTTTCCCTATTCCCTTTCACAAGTTGAATAAAAAAATGGCGGCCAAAAATGTTCATTCAAAACAAACAATTCCAGAAGGCAGGGTTTAAAAAGTTTTCCCATGATCGCAGCCAATCAGTAAAGAGAACACTGCACAATAATTTCAAAGGGCTTATTTGGACCAATCAGAATCACATAAAATGATATGTTCACACGTATAATATCAAAAATATGAAACTGCACACACTGTAGGCAAAGTGTACCGACTATGTGATAAACTTGCTTATAAGATCAGTCCAACTGCAAACTGCACAGATCCAGATGTGCTGTTGCATAATGCACTGGCAGGTCAGGGTCTGTGCAGTTTGTAAGGAATAATCAGTGGAACAAACAACACAGACACTAATCTGCAGGTGCATTATGCTATGGCAGATCAAGATCTTTGTTGTTTGCAGTTTGAATCAATTTGTAAGTGAGTATACATGGTAAGTACACTTTTAAATTTTAAGTTTGATACCTCTGACATTCCATGAAGACTTCCCTGCGTTCGTTGGCAGACAAAAACCATAATTTTTTCTTGGAAAACTGTGTAATTCTTCCTGCCAGGATCTACAACACAAGTGTTACTAAGTAAATTAGATTGAGATTGCTATTCATTAAAATCAAATACATAGGTGTATTCCAAGAACAATCCTAAGGAATATTGGAATTATTAATTATTTTAAAAAGTCTATTGATGCCTAAGGGCTGTTCCATTTAAACATACACAGAACCCAGGGAAGGCAGCTTTTTAAAACTCTGTGCTAGGATACTTTGATTTCAAGAGTTCATATTCAAATGATAAGAAAATTATAAATTACATCTATGGATGAGTACCCTGCATTAAAAGTGCCTTCCCTGTGTCCCCTGTATGTTTTACTGGAACAGTCCTAAGTATCAATTTTTAAACAATTTTACATTTTACCTTAGCTGTAAAATACAATTTTAATTATTTGCAGTTTCTCTGAGCAAAAGTTTCACATGAAAACTTACTAAGTTATTTGGCTGGCTTTGCAGTTTAATATATCAATACACACAGTCACATTCCATGTTCATGTACTTAAAAGACATAACCATTCCATGTTCATGTACTTAAAAGGCATAACCAGTCCAGGTTCATGTACTTAAAAAGCATAACCATTCCATGTTCATGTACTTAAAAGGCATAACCATTCCATGTTCATGTACTTAAAAGGCATAACCATTCCATGTTCATGTACTTAAACGGCATAACCATTCCATGTTCATGTACTTAAAAGGCATAACTATTCCATGTTCATGTACTCAAAAGGCATAACCATTCCATGTTCATGTACTCAAAAGACATAACCATTCCATGTTCATGTACTCAAAAGGCATAACCATTCCATGTTCATGTACTCAAAAGGCATAACTATTCCACATTCATGTACTTAAAAGGTATAACCATTCCATGTTCATGTACTCAAAAGGCATAACCATTCCATGTTCATGTACTCAAAAATAACCATTCCAGGTTCATGTACTCAAAAGGCTTAACCATTCCATGTTCATGTACTCAAAAGGCATGACCATCCCATCAAAAATGCTTTCCCCAAAAGTGAACACTGAATGAACTTAATGTAATTTCTGATGATGTCTGTAGCCTTTTGAAACTTGATTTAGGGAAGACAACTTTCTTAGGTTTTCCCATGATTCTTCTATTTATGTGAAAAATGAGATATCAAATATACTTATTTATAAGTCGAGTCCAGCTACAATCAACAAATATTGATCTCCTATGTGCCAGCAGATCAGGATCACTCTTGTTTAATCTACCATATTTACTCACTTGTAAGTTGAGTCAAACTGCAAACAACAAAGATCCTGATCTGGCATAGCATAATGTGCCTGCACATCAGGGTTTATGTTGTTTGTTCTACTGATTACTCTTCAGCAACTGCACGGACCCAGATTTGTCAGCACAATAGGCAATGTCAGATCTTTGTCTGTACAGTTTTGCAGTCAGACTTGTATTATAATATGGTACTAATTACTAATAAGAAACTGCATAGACCCAAATATTCTAACACATTATGCATTGGCAGAACTGGGTCAGTGCAGTTTGCAGTTGGACTTATAAGTGAGGATTGGAAATAATTATAGTTATTAGGCACTAAAAATATGTGTGTTTCCTATTGAACTGGTTTTAAAATTAAGGTGGGCAGGTCATTTTTTTTTAACACATTATACATTTTTAATGTAAATTTTTTTTACCATGGGGGAAAAAAGTGCTAGCATTGGCAATGAGATATGGACAGTTGGCAGTTGGGAAGCATACATACTTTATCTGCCTTATAACTGAAATACAGACATAATTGCTGCAGTTACATCTTGCAGATTTTCATTCATAACTCAACAAAACTAGCAAAGAAGATGGCAACATTATCAAACAAAATAGGGCTGATGTCCAAATTCAAATTGTGTGACTTTTATATATCCCTAGATGTACATATAATATTTTTACTTGAACTGCTAACTACTCATGATCCCTCCAGTACAAAAATGACTGTGACTAACTGGAAATAGAAATCTTTAATAATATAATATATATATATATATATATATATATATATATATATATGATTCCATGTGACAGAGTACAGGAGAACAACACTAAAAGAAAGTCCATGGATCATGTAACTTTTGTTAAATATGAACTTTATTTGGTTAAAAACGATGAAGAACTTTTGCTATATTCGAACATTTAATAAATACATGTGTGTTCCACAGAATTATATAAAATAGTCAAAGCCTAGAAGAAGCAATTGCAGCTTCTGACTGACATAATGTGTGTACAGACCTTGCACTTTTCAATGTAATAAAGGAATACACAAGGACAACAACAACATTGTGTGATGTCATGGAAATGTTTAGCATAGTGGAATGTGCATGTTCTTTATCAGTTCAAACGCATTGTTTTTGCATTTATGAGGAATATTAAATGATCTGATAAATAAAGTCATGAATTTATAGAGTGAAAAATTGGTTTGCTTTGTTCTGAATTTTGCATTCTCTGCTGCTGTATTAATAAATAAATCATGAAAAAACAGAGAACTGAAAGTAAAGGTTTCTCAGACTGACCACTATGAAAAGGTTTCTTAGACTGACCACTATGCCCTCTGCATATATATATGAAATAAAAGATTGAGCTTCACTAGCTTTTGTCTATTAAAGAAACTTTAAAAATTATCAGAATTGTTCTCACTATCTCCATTCTCCTCCTCCTTGTCCTCCTGTTGCCCTCTACTATCCTGGTCACTGTTAGGTATCAGGCAGATCTGGTGACCTGGACGCTTTTTAAAGGTATACACCAGTCTTAAAGAGTTCCCTTAAAAAGAAAATAGCTTTAATTTCGTATCCCCTGTGCTGAAAATCACTCTTCTTGTATCCTGTGACCCTGAACTTTACCAGATTTTGTTGCTGTCCAAAATAAAATGTAGTTTAAAGGAGATTAGAATTGTACAAGCCTGACAAGTTAGGATCAGGCAAAAGAATCTAAAAAACATTTAGTGTACATTAAGATTATTACATAAATAACTAAAGCCTTTCAAAACAGCCAACAACATTACTTTTATTCATTTAAAAATGATTTCATAATAAAGCTAAATAGACTGAAACTTCTCAAGACCCAATGCCTCCAAGGTCTTTAAAGATCTGATGCCCTCAAGGCCTTCAATGACCCAATGACCCCAAGGTCTTTAAAGATCTGATGCCCTCAAGGCCTTCAATGACCCAATGACCCCAAGGTCTTTAAAGATCTGATGCCCTCAAGGCCTTCAATGACCCAATGCCCCCAAGGTGTTTAAAGATCCAACGTCCTCAAGACCTTCAATGACCCAATGACCCCAAGGTCTTTAAAGATCCAATGTCCTCAAGGCCTTCAATTACCCAAGTCCCCAAGGCCTAAAAAACCTTTCTTGTCAAGAGGTTTTCATTTACTAACTTTAACTTATCATAACCAACAAGAAGTAGGATCCAGAAAACTATTTTAGTTTCAAAGGGATATTACAATACACCATGTTTCAGTCCTGAAAGATTCTGCCACCTCAAAAAAAGCCCCCAAAAAACGATTTTTTCAATTTTTTATTCTTTAAGTACATATGTGTATGGTGAGAAGATTTATACCATGATTTGGCAGAACTCTCTATAAAATTCTGAAAATTTAAGTCCTGGGTTACAGTTTAATCCCACCATAAACAATCTATTATATTGATAACTAGAGACAAAATTTGTTGACTAGGCATCCAGGGTCAGAAACTGATGCCCTGAAAGCAGGGACTCTCACTATGAAGGACTCTGGTCTGGATGATGAACACAATACTGATAATGAATTTTTCATGAAAGCTTGGTTCCCACTAAACAGTTTTCAACAGCAGCCAAACTTACATTAATAAAACAAAATTTGCAGATAATCACAAATTTTATTTAAAATTATTATTGGTTGATTGGTTTTTAACACATTACTGGCCATATCATTCCAACAAAACAAAGGGGGAAAAAGGAGTAACCAAAACAAACTGGTTATCAAAATTGGTAGCCATTGGGGAAAATTAATAGACAGTGGCTATTTTGACTATCACTAATGGAAACATAGTGAAAGAATTAAGTAAAGAGAATGAATCAGGAGAATCTTTGGACTGAAATATTGTGGGAATGATGCACTGATTGTCTCTTACCTGTAATAATGCCTGAAGGACTGGTTGCCTTGGCAACAGCCTGATGTTTGGCTGTGGCTACTTGCTCCACCCTCTGCTGTATTACATCCTGTACCAGCTGTAACAATTCCTATCAAAGAAGTAAATAAAAAAGTGCAATTCAAGTGGAGACAAGGGGGACAAGCCTAAAATACCATTTTTAATTCATTTACACAGCTAATTTATGTATTCTTGTGCCACTTCTGCCAAGTTCTCTGAATTACAATAAAAAAGTTTGGACCACAGATTTCGGTATATATTTGCTACACAGGATTTTACAGACAGTATGTCTGTGTATGAGGATAATGATAGGATCTAAACCTATGCTTGCAAAACACATATGCCCTGAACATAGACCAAACATTTATCTCCTAAAAGATAACAATGTGAAATCTTGCTCTAACAAAGGCTAAATGCAAATATACCTACCCAATTTCAATGTCTACTTCAAGTGATTATCCCTTAATAGTGCTAACAGGAATTTCATTAAAAAGTTCAACACATTTTCAAATGTGTACAGAATTAAAGCAAGAACTGTCGACTGACAGAATAGCTCAGCTATTCAAATTGATTTAATATTAACAAACATCAAAAACCAATAAACTGAGAAATAATTTGTGGAATATAAGCTATCTTTAAGCATCTAAAACTAGAAAAGATTTACAATACAATTTTTTTTTTAAAAAGACCCCAAATTATTCAAAAATAAAAAATGTCATGGTGATCTAATTATTGTATGGTGGCTATAGTGATTCTAGATGCATTCATGAATCAAGTTTAATGAGCCTGGAATAAAGAGTCATTGATATAGTGTTAAATAGAAGCTGGTCTCCAAAATATTAAACATGTCCTAGTTTGTGACCTCTATTCTCTACACAAAGTACTTAGGATTCCCAGTCAGCATTACTAACTTTCTAAGAAATATATCTCTAAATATAAACATCATAAGTGTAAATGCAATGATTACTAGACCAACACTTGCTATCAAACTGTCAAAATCATTCAAGAATGGCAAGTTATGTCCAGAAGAAAAAAGTCAATATAGTACTTGTCCAGATACTTCCATATACATGCATAACGTTTCATGACCATGGGAAGAAGCTAAGCAGATACTTGGCCTGAAAGTTGAACAATGTCCTAAATTTTTAAACCACACCTAACACCAACCCCTACAGAGGCGGCAAGGCATGTGTATATGGCAGATATACACATCACTGGTAGGGAAAGGGTTACAAGTTCTGCAGAAGAACATGTATGTGGGTGTTTTTAAAATAATCACAAGAAACATGAAGGTACCACTTATAATTCCTTTCCAAAATCAACAAAACAGTACTATAGTAAAAGTCGTACAGGTCATGCAGGCTTTCAACACCAACTATCTCAGTATTGGGTGTCATTTTTTAGAATTTGATTCTAAATAACTTTAAACTGGCAAGTATTCACTTCATTTGGATTCTTATACATCCACATTCCTTTGGAAGGTCATTATTTAGACACCCCAAGAAGTGCATAAGGCAAAATCAATGTTAAAGTACATAGACATTTTTGGACGAAATGAACCTAAAAGGTGTGATCCAATAAAATCCCGATTGAATGTCGTATGCTGTGATGTCACAATGAAAGCTACTCATACTATAAACAAATTTGTACTACCCTATATTGTGATGAATCCACTAGACATGTGTTGTTCTTGATCCAAGTTTAGTACATGACCACCATTGTAAAAGACCTCAGAGATTGATAATTTTCTTCTAGAAGTTTGTTGATGACAGTTAAGGTACAGAACATTCAATAATCGGGATTTAATAGACTTTGGTTATAGAAACTTGGTGTTAAATATTAAAAAAACAATTTATATTTAATTTAAAATGAGTAAATGTGCATACATGACCATTGTGACCTTACTAGAATATATACCAATAATAATAAAAATAAGAAGAAAAATAATGATAGTAATAGTGATCTCCCAGGAATGTTTAATAGCATCTAGGAAAGCATACAGTAGCATCACAGAATGTTTTCAAACACTTATCATTATAAAAATGAAACAAGAGTCCCTTGAAGGGACTGATGCTCTACTGCCCAAAAAGAATTTCCAGGAATTCAATATAAGACCATTTCTTCTCTTCAGCAACTAAGTGCTGAAACTACTGCTGATATTCTTGAGATATAATCTTTTCAAACTATTTGGTGACCACAATGGATGCAAGATCAGCACCATTTTCATTTCAGCAAACTAGATACTATTAGAAGACTTTTAGTGAAAATTATATAATAGGACCATTCATACAGAAGCATTCTGTTGGTAAAAACTCTATGTCAAGATGACCAACAATACTGGAGTAGTAATAAAAAGATTTTCAAGATGGCCACAATAGTGGATGTCAGCTTGGCATCTTTTTCATTCAGAATCAAGCAGACACCATAAAACATCTGATGAAAACCCCATGTTGATATGATATTTCATTTAGAAACAGGAGCAAAAGAATATTTTAAAGATGGCTGCTATGATGGCCATATCTGAATTCACATCAGCACCATTGATATGTATATCTATAGTGTGTGATTTTGTCCATTATTTTGCATATCTATATTGTGCATTTAACTTTTGTCCATGATTGTAGATTTTACCTTAAAATAATATAAACATGTTGACATGGCCTTTTGAACTTAGAATGTTCCAGAAGGTGTACTTGCTTTTTTGTCTTGTTTGTAAGTTATACATAAGTTATTTACATTTGTCCATGATTGTAGATTGTACTTTAAAATAATATAAACATGCTGACATGGCCTTTTGACCTTAGAATATTCCAGAAGGTGTACTTGCTTTTTTTGTCTTGTTTGTAAGTTATACATAAGTTATTTACTGATATTTGAATTGAAGGTCTAGCCTTAGAATGTTCTAGAAGAGAGCTTGTTTACAAATTTGAGGGGAAAATGACCCACATGCCAGCCATCTTTTTTCTCCAAAGAGTAACAGTGACACAGATAGGGTTATCTGTAAAGCCTAGGTATGATGAGGTTTGAGCAATGTGGACTGCATATATGCATCATGTCATATCAGGTCAAAGTTGGCTGAAGCAGTCAACACACTGGCCTTTAAATCTAACATGGAAGATATAGAGACTGCATTCCGGCTTAGCACTGACATGGCATGGAACATGTTTGTCCACTTTATAAAACAAAGGAGTGGATATGTGAACTGCTTCTTTTAGTTTGTTTTTTTGGTCAAGGGCTGGGAGATCAGTAATGAAGGCATCTGAGTGAGTTTTATACCAGAGAGCTGAAAACATAGCTGGAACTTGACTTGCTATAAAGAAAGCCTTAGAATTCTTTACCTACACTCAGAGAAATTTAACCTGCACTCACAGAGAAATAAAAACTATGTGTTAGTTCTTTACTGAAAAAACATGATTTTGGATAAGGTGAGCTACAAAAAAACATTTACATAACCCACAGCATATAATGAATAAAAAATACTAATAATGCAAATGAAATATACCTAACAATGGAATTATATAGTGCTCATAAATAATATTCTTATTCAGGAACATTAACTTGAAATTATAGTTAATTCAGGCAAGTTCATCTTGGATTATATTATTGATTCATCAAAAGACTTGTCACATCACCATATCACAGCCACTACAGGCACATCAACACCTTCAGTGCTGGATCATATTTCGAACACAACTTGAATTTAATTAGAACTTAATTCACTAGGACTGCTGATAAAACTTTCTGGACTACTTAGGATTTAATTTGTAATACTGTAAGTTCTTTTTAAATTATCTGTTGAATTTTACAAAACTTGTTGGATTTCACTCTTTTCTGTTACTTAGTTTAAGACCACAGAGTCATAATATTGTACCTAAAATTATCTAACTTACAAAATGGTAACAGAAAAAGCCCTACTGTTCCATATTTAAAAGGGGGGTTGTACTCTTAACCCTGCTGCAAAAATGTCATGAAGGAATCAGACATTCCAAATCCATTATGTATATTGTGTCTTCTAAAAATATAAATGTATGTAAAACCATCAGAATCTTAATGGCCCATACATCCATACATATAACTGTGTTTAGTCATTAGAATCTCAATGGCCCACACATCCATACATATAAATGTCTGTAGACTTTAAAACCTCAATGGCCCACACATTATTACACATTACTGTATGTACAGTCATTAGAATCGCAATGACCCATACAGCCATACACATAACTGTGACAGTCATTAGAATCTCAATGGCCCGTACATCTATGCATATAACTGTTTACAGTCATTAGAATCTCAATGGCCCATACAGCCATTCATATAACTGTATGTACAGTTGTTAGAATCCCAATGGCCCATACATTCATACATATAACTGTGTACAGTCATTAGAATGTCAATGGCCCATATATCCATATATATAATTGCATGTAAAGTCATTAGAATCTCAATGGCCCATACATCCATACATATAACTTTATGTATAGTCATTAGAATCTCAATGGCCCATACATCCATACATATAACTGAATGTACAGTCATTAGAATCTCAATGGCCCATACATCCATATATATAATTGTATACAGTCATTAGAATCTCGATGGCCAATGCATCCATACATATAACTGTGTTTAATCATTAGAATCTCAATGGACCACACATCCATGCATATAAATGTCTGTAGACTTTAGAATCTCAATGGCCCACACATCATTACACATTACTGTATGTACAATCATTAGAATCGCAATGGCCCATACAGCCATACACATAACTGTGACAGTCATTAGAATCTCAATGGCCTATACATCCATGCATATAACTGTTTACAGTCATTAGAATCTCAATGGCCCATACAGCCATTCATATAACTGTATGTACAGTTGTTAGAATCCCAATGGCCCATACATTCATACATATAACTGTGTACAGTCATTAGAATGTCAGTGGCCCATATATCCATATATATAATTGCATGTAAAGTCATTAGAATCTCAATGGCCCATACATCCATACATATAACTTTATGTATAGTCATTAGAATCTCAATGGCCCATACATCCATATATATAACTATGTACAGTCATTGAATCTCAATGGCCCATACAAATCCATACATATAACTGAATGTACAGTCATTAGAGTCTCAATGGCCCATACATCCATATATATAACTGAATGTACAGTCATTGAATCTCAATGGACCATACATCCATACATATAACTGAATGTACAGTCATTAGAATCTCAATGGCCCATACATCCATATATATAATTGTGTACAGTCATTAGAATCTCAATGGCCAATGCATCCATACATATAACTGTGTTTAGTCATTAGAATCTCAATGGACCACACATCCATACATATAAATGTCTGTAGACTTTAGAATCTCAATGGCCCACACATCCATACACATTACTGTTATGTACAGTCATTAGAATCGCAATGGCCCATACAGCCATACACATAACTGTGACAGTCATTAGAATCTCAATGGCCCATACATCCATACATATAGACCGCTCCGGTGGCCTAGTGGTTAGAGCGTCCGCCTCTGATGCGGGAGGTCGTGGGTTCGATCCCCGGTCGAGTCATACCAAAGACTTACAAAAATGGTACTAACAGCTGCCTTGCTTGGCGCTCAGCATTAAGAGGTTAGTGTTAGGACTGGTCGGCCTGGTGTCAGGATAATGTGACAGGGTGGGACATCATGCTACATGTCTGCGGCATGATGCCCCAGTGCTAGACATCACTATAAACTGCCACACTGCAGACATCGTAGCAATATGACTGAAAAATTGTTAAAGCTACGTTAAAAATCATAATCACATCACATCACATCCATACATATAACTGTTTACAGTCATTAGAATCTCAATGGCCCATACATCCATACTAATAACTATGTACAGTCATTAGAATCTCAATGGACCATACATCCATACATATAACTATGTACAGTCATTAGAATCTCAATGGACCATACATCCATACATATAAATGTATGTAGTCATTAGAATCTCAATGGCCCATACATCAAAACATATAACTGTATGTAGTCATTAGACTCTCAATGGCCCATAAATCCATACGTATAACTGTATGTACAGTCATTAGAATCTCAATGGCCCATACACCCATACAAATAATTCTATGTACAGTCATTAGAATCTCAATGGCCCATACAACCAAATGTAACTATGTAGAGCCATTGGAATCTCAGTGGCCCATACATACATATAATTGTATTTACAGTCACTTGAATCTCAATGGCTCATACACCCATACATATAACTGTGTACAGTCATTAGAATCTCAATGGCCTATGCATCCATACATATAACTGTGTACATTCTTTAGAATCTCAGTAGCCCATGCATCATTACATATAAACTATCTTGCTATATCACAAGAAGAAGGCAAAAGTTTTACTACATTGTGCAATATACCATACCAGCAAATGAATTTTCTGGAACCAGTCCAATTCTGAGTGTACTTGCTGCCCCTTACTATCATGCACAGAATGCAGTTCTAATAAAATCACCAACTTCTCACCAACCTAGAAAAATCAAGTCATTAAAAGTCGTCAAATATTAATACATTTGGTACAAAAACTTATACCAGCAGATTTCCATTAGCAATATTAATGTGTTTATAAGGAAAGTTCATCATTATTTTTACAGAGTGACAAGTGGGGTTCTTCAAGGGTGATTGGAAATAGGGATCACTTCAAAAGTAGTGCTGAAACAAATACATGTACCAATTTTATTATACATTAATTCATAGGCTGTATTCAAGTATTATATGAACATTTTCATGTGATGTCATTATACCATATGTATTTGCTTATAAGTCGAGTCAAACTGCTCTGAATTTTGACTTGCTCACCATCTTTGCATCCAGATATGTGTATGGGCAAAAAACTGCATCCAGGCAAAACCAACAGTTGTTGAAAATCACAAAAGTCTCATCTGAGATCAGGACATCCGGTCCAACTATTTACCGGAACAACCAGGAACAAACTATACACTGCAGAACAAGCCAAAAATACAGGAACAAACCAAAAATACAGAACAAAAATAGATAAATAGTTGAAAAATACTCATTATTTTATTGTTTTCTTAATGTTAATTATAATTAATCTCAAAGTAGTTTGATCTGATGTTTTATGATTTATTTGAAAGCGATGCCTATGGAATTCAAGGGTTTCCAAGGATCACTACTGACTTTTGTAAAATGTTTTTCTAATACCTCCAAGCTTTGACTTCGTTACATTGTTGCCACAAGTATCCTAATGGGGGTGGGGGAGCGTAAACAAGTAGGCCCTTCGCCTACCCTTCGTCCATGAGACAGAAACCCTGTAGGCAAGGCCGTCCTTAGGGGCGGGCGATACAGGCGAACGCCTAGGGCGCCTTGGTCCGGGGCATTTCGCGTTTTTCTTTTTCCCAGAGTGAGAGGCTCTAAGCTCGCTAGGATGCCGTTTAGCCCAGCGCAAACTTGCGATCCTGCCTGTGGGGGCCCAAAGGGAAAAGCGCCAGTTACCTCCTAGAACTTAAGCGTCTCCATGGCATAAATTTAACCATCTAGATGCAAATAAAACTTATTGATATAAACGTTCAGGTTTTCTGGCTCTCATGGGGGGTGGGGGCGTCCAAGGTTTTATGAGTAGCAAATGACTGTTTAACACTTTGGCGGAAACGCAATAACAGTTTTGTTGACAATTTTATCTAGTGCAGCATACTTCATGTCATCCTTGTTATCTTTATCATACCCTGACATAGTAAGTTTGCCCTGTCTGTTTCATTTCTTCACGTGCATGATGGTTGATTATTGGCCCAACATGTTCTCCGATGTTTCAACAGCTGGCAAAGCAACTGGGGCCAAATAGAGTGACTTCCCCTTGGCACTGGTCGTTTTTGATTATAGATGTTTGGAATGAGCTTAATTTTTATTTCAGAAGCACTTTCTCGCTTGTTTCTACCTGCCCGTGCTACATCGGCATATCCGCCTGATTGAAAAGTGGTAAATATTCTTTGCGTGTGCTCTGCATACAGGGTACCTACAATGGATTCAATGTAATCAAGAAATCTTTCAGTATTTACAAATTCTCGTTAATATTTTAGGTGAAGATGAAGACAGTGACCTTAAAAGAGAAAGACAAAAACCCTCATGATTATTCGGCAACCCTATTTTAACTGTAGAAAACAACACACGAATATTTTTAGCTGTGCAACACTATATTAGGACGACTTAGAGATTTACTTAATTGAACTCACGACCATTTGAATCGCCATTAATTAATTCTTGTTCATTATTATGCTTTGTATGTTAGTGTCTGCATATTTTCTGTAAAACCAAGGGTACCGACATCGAGGTCCTTGATGTTATATTTTCTTTCTTGTTACAGTGGGGGAGACAGTGCTGATAAGCTTATGCTTTCTACTGAATCCCCCAAAATCATATGTTTGTAATTGTATTTAACAAAGTCTCTCAAATAAATATGGTTTAAACTTTAAAATACAAAACAAGTGGCACCATTGTCAAAGTTTTAGAGACTTTTGAGGTAACCATCTCTTCCAAAGCTTCCAGAAAAGCAATAGAATGCTCTGAGACTTCCTTTTTCCTTGTTGTTATATTCACTTCTTAGACAATTTAGGGCCAGTTTAATGAATACATGTTGTGATGTATTGTATCAGTGCCTCATACGCAAGCGCCATTGTGGCCAATATATAATTCATTTAAATGCCAACAATAAATCAACTCTGATTTCTTTGTTTCTTCTTTATTACTGCAGTTAATGACAAGTGATTATTTTTATCTTCAGCTGCATCCAGAAAAACATCATTGCCATCTCCATCCTCTCTTGAACGGACAACTGAACGATTTCTTTCGACAGCTTGTTTACATATAGTATTTAGACTTAAGACGAATGTACAGGAGAATAATATCTAATTTGTATTATATGAATTGACCGCGTTTTCTACAATTTGATTGGATGAAAACGGTCACATGATACTAATCTGGAATTTTGTACACATCGATAAATTCTAAGGACTACTTTTGGTTCCTTGTTTCCAGGTTATTTTATGTGAAGTTTTATCCATATCAACTCCTTGCACCATAATAATGACAACAACAAGCCCCCACTTAGCTACCTCTTGATTTCCGATCAAAATTTAAAAATTTTAATATCTATCATGTATTCTGTCACAGTGCAGATGCTAAAAAGACAAACTTCGAGCTGCTTACAAGTGAACGCTTTTAATAAATCTGCTGATATGATGACAGAAAGAAAGTAAATTGGAATTATAAGGATTAAATGATCATGGTTGGGTATTTATCGATGTGTAAATTGTTACCTAATCACTCACAAAGTTAACATAAAGTCCTTCGGACTTTATTTACTTTGTGAGTGATTAGGTAAAATTTACACATCAATAAATACCCATTCGTGATCATTTAATATTATAATAAGGAAACAGATAATACAGCTGTTGACTTGTATAATCTATTATTTCATTTACCACACTCTAAATGTGTGAGTAACTCATGTTTATATTACATCCATAAAATTATTCCTCTAATCCCAAGGAGAAGAACTGTTTGCTGTGTCACATCATTAGTTTTAAGCCATTTGCAATGGTACTGCATTGATTTATTAAAATGTCCAAATTGGCGGTTAATTTGCAGCAATGAAATAAAACAGGATGTGTTTTGGAGCAATAAAATGAAACGTTTTGCATTTTGATCCATTTCTAACTCGTGGGTGTGCTGTCACTTCAGTTGATAATTGTCTTGTCATATTGTTGACAGTATAAATGTTAGTGTTCAGTACCATTTACATTCAGGCAAACATCAAATTTGTTCTCTGATTTAGTTGTATGAATGGAAATGAAAGATAGCTACATGACAGCATCAGTTAGTTTTGTATTTTAGGTATTTTTAAACATTGTGAGATGTGTCATAAGTTAAATTATATGTCATAAAAACACACTGTACGAGACTTAATTGTAAATGCAAACAAGATTTACTGTATAATTCTTTGTTCACTGAGGTTTCTACTCTGTCCATAATTCCAATGGCTTTTTTATTTTCCGTTCGTAGTTAACACCATCCTTACCTATAAGCCTGATGCCAAAAGCATCTACGTCAAATGCAGATTTTACGAAACGAAGAAGGGACGTAATGATTGAAGGGAGTAAAAGAACAACAATTACAAGGATTACAATGATAATAAGTTCTTTTAATTTTTCTTTCAAATAAGTTGAAAAATAGAAGTATATATTTTATTTTGTACAATTTTTCATCATTAGCATCATTTCTACTCTGTGTACGGATCTTTATAATGATTTAGAAGCGATTTTTTTAAACAAACGCTTATAGTACCCAAAAACTTTTTTTCAGATTTCCACGTCAGTGTTCGCATGAAAACTGATACCGTTATTGAAATCAGTTCAGTGTTCGCATGAAAATTGGATACCGTTATTGAAAATCAGCTCAGAGTTCTCGTGAAAACTTCACACCGTTATTGAAAATCAGGAGGAGCATTTAGCTCTCCTTAGGAAAATCTTGGGGGAAAAAAAACAAAGGTCCTGAAACAGAATGTGCACAAGTAGTGTAGTGGGGCACCCTAGCGACAATGGGACTTCTATGTTAAACTAGGGGGGTTGTACCCTGGCGACAATGGGAATTTAACATGGGAATTTTAACATGGGTGGGACTGTATAGCGTCAAGATTTATAGCGTCAAATGGTACACCTTGGGCCTGTATAGCGTCAATGGGAATTTAACATAGGGAATTTTAACATGGAGGAGGGGGAGGTCTATAGACGGACAAGATTTACAGCGTCAAAAGCACACCCTGGGACGATATAGGGACAATGGGAATTTTGTATAGAGTCAAAAGCACACCCTAGGCCTGTATAGCGTCAATGGGAATTTAACATGGGAATTTTAACATGGGTGGGACTATAGACGGACAAGATTTATAGCGTCACGTAGACCGTAATGTTAAAGTTAGGGGCTTGTACCCTGGCGTCAATGGGAATTAGCATTACGGGACCCTACTTTGTACCCTGGCGTCAAGATTTTTAGGGTCAAAATTAGAGGGGTTGTACCCTGGCGACAAGATTTATAGCCTCACGTAGACTTCTATGTTAAATTTGGTCGTTTGCACTATAGCCTCAAGATTTATAGCCTCACGGGACCCTACTTTGTACCCTACGAACAAGGGAAATTGAACATGGGGAAATATTGGGCCTGTCTAGCGACAAAAAAAATATTGGGCCTGTATGGCGACAAGAGGAATGGAACAGGTAGGGTCTATTTTTAGCTACAATTTTCGGTCAATTTCTGTTTAAAAACCCTTGTATGTATTTATAGCTACAACCTGTGGAAAACCCAAGTCTAAATTTATAGCCTCAAAATTTCTAGCTTCAGTGACGTCACTGAACTGGCTGACCTGAATACTCGATACTGTGTGACGTCACTGAACTGGCTGACCTGAATACGCGAAACTGTAGGTAGGTAGGTGAAATGAATTGGATATGGATAAAGGGAGTTTTATAGGGACAAAGACCTATACACACACAAAAGAAAGGGAGAAAGAAAAAAAATCCCAATATCTCCTATCCACACCAACGGTCGCGAATGCATAAAACATCCATATTTACTATCCACACCAACGAATGCGAATGCATAAAACACATCATACTTACTATTCACGCCAACGAATGCGAATGCATAAAACAGACACCTAGACTATCCACACCAACGAATGAGTATAATATTTATTTTTATTTTTTTTTCTGATTCAGAAATATTTTTATTTTTATTCTGATTCTGATTCAAAAATATTTTATTTTTATTTTTATTCTGATTCAGAAATATTTTTGTTTTAATTTTTATTCTGATTCAAGGTTATAATTTTTTCTGATTCTGATTCAGAAATAGTTTTATTTTTATTTTTATTTATATTCTGATTCAAGATTAAAAATTTTTTATTTTTATTCTGATTCAAGATTATAATATTTATTTTTTATTTCTGATTCTGATTCAGAACTATTTTTATTTTTATTTTGATTCAGGATTATAATTTTTTCTGATTCTGATTCAGAAATAGTTTTATTTTTATTTTTATTGTTATTCTGAATCAAGATTATAATTAGTTTTTATTTCTGATTTTGATTCAAGATTAGAATTATTTTTCATTTCTGATTCTGATTCAGAAATATATATTATTTCTGATTCTGGTTTTTGTTTTTATTCTGATTCAGAAATATTTTTATTTTTATTTCTATTCTGATTCAAGATTAAAATATTTTTATTTTTATTCTGATTCAAGATTATAATATTTATTTTTTATTTCTGATTCTGATTCAGAAATATTTTTATTTTGATTCTGATTCAAGATTATAATATTTATATTTTTTATTTCTGATTCACGCATAAAACATACACCTAGACTATCCACACCAACGAACAAGAATGCATAAAACACACTATACTATCCACACCAACGGACACGAATGCATAAAACAGACACATACCTACTATCCACACAGACGGGAAGAGAAGAAAAGCACAGACCATATCTACTATCCACACCAACGTACGCGAACGCATACAAAACACACACCATATCTACTATCCACACCAACGTACGCGAATGCATGAAACACACACATTTAGACCATCCACACCAACGGACGAGAATGCATAAAACATACCCATACCTACTATCCACACAGACGGGAAGAGAAGAAAAGCACAGACCATATCTACTATTCACTCCAACGTACGCAAACGCATACAAAACACACACCATATCTGCTATCCACACCAACGAATGCGAATGCATAAAACATGATTTCTACCAAATCATTGACAGGAGCAAGTCCAGAAGTAGGCCTTGGCCGTGGCAAAGGCTTAAGGCAGTTAAAGCGGATTGCTTCTCGTTCCTGAGTTTGTTTTTTGAAGAAAAAAAAAAAACAATCACCCAAAGGCCCTTTTCAGGGCCCCTCACTTCTTTCGAAAAGAGATAATATTCATTTGGCCAAAATCAATTAAAACTCAAAATCCCTTTTATTTTTTTTAACCCTATGATGTACGTGTGTGAGTGCACGATTGTAGGTCCTTATTATTCTAAACAATCAAAACCAAGAGACACTTAAGTTTTTTCAGTCTGGTCTATTCTGGTACAAATTTTTACAATTCAATGTCACAACACAACACAACACAACACTTTTTTAAGAAAGTTCATAGACTTCTTCTGTCTCTCTTTTCTTCACTCTCTCTGTTGTTTGAATTTCTTCACTGTCACAGTTTTTTCCTCCTCTTCTTCCTCACTTTTTTCTCGTCTTCTTTTATTTTCTCTCTTCTCTTTCTGAACGTGTCTGGGTTCTTCTTTTGCCGAGGGTACCTCTTTTTCTTCTTCCTCCTCCTCCTGCTCCTGTTGTTTCTTAGGGCAGTCTGAAGACCAATGTCCTTTCTCTTGACAATGATAACAGCTATCCTGACTTTTGTCTCTTTTGACACTGTTCTTGCTTTTTTGACGGTCAGGACATTCTGTAGCCCAATGCCCTTTCTTCTGACAGATATAGCAAGTATCTTGACTTTTATCTCGAAAGGAGGGAAAGTAGTCCGTCGGCTTGTCTGAAGAAAACTTTCTTATCACACCTCGCAAAGCTCTGATCAGAAGTTCGATCTGTGTGGGTTCTTCCATCGTGCTGATCGGGTTGAGAGTGAAGTGAATACTGAGAGGGAAGTCACCAGCCCTTTATATATATATACACTGAGCCTGACACAGATATATATAGGGGTCCATGGCGTTTCAAATGTAGTCATTTGACTTTCTGCAGTCAAGATGAAACGATCGCGGCATTTCGTAAAGAAAGGAGAAGAAAGTAAGGGGCAGAAACGTGATTTATCGCCTCGCACAGTAGCTGAAGTCTTGGCTCAAATTCATGCCAGCGATTTTGAAGATGAGATGAGTGAGCCAGAATCTAGGCCCAGAGAGTCTACACCAAGTCAAAGTCCATCACCACCGGTAAACCCTGAAAATTACTACCACGTTCGAGAGACGGACAAACGCTCCTCTAGAAAATTTAGAACCACAGCCTACACGTACGCGGTGAAGTTTAAAGATTTCAAGTCCGACGTACCGTTGGAGAAAGCAGAACGGTTCATCACCGATGTGTGGGATTTTTTGTTAACCACACTGAAACGGCAATGTGAAGCCAAAGAAGACGATCGCTTGAGACTTTCCATTCATCACGACAGTTTGAAGTCCCCCGTTTGGATCGAGTTTAGCAGTCCGGCAGAATTGACACCTTCCAAAGTCATCGACAAGATTCAACACGTACAACAATCCAACGACAAGTTTCACATCACCGATGGAAAAGCGACACTGTTCTTGACCCACGTTTCTCTTCCCCAAGGGACAGGACGCAAAAAGGTGTTATTGGTGGACAACCTTCGCAGCACCAAAACGAGCCTCCTTCAAATGAACAATCTTCAAGACAAGATGTGTTCAGCCCGTGCCATCGTGGTGGGACGTACGTATGCCGACAAGGATGACACGGCAGAATGGAAAAGAGCCTGGAAAACTATTCAACGATCGGACCGAGCCAAACAACGAAGAGAAGCAGAACTCCTGTTACAGCAAGCAGGCCTTTCCAAAGACACATCCTGTGGCATTCCTGAAGTGCACAAGTTGCAAGACGTCTTGGCTCCACGCTACACCTTGAAAGTGCACCCTCAAGAAGTGCGAGGACCTGTTGTTTCGAGACAGAAATTTCAAAGACGGAAAATACATTCACCTCTATCATCACGATGAACATTTTGATGCCATTACCAGTATCACTGCATTCCTGTCATACAGTTATTACTGTGAGAAATGTGACTATGGCTATAACAATCGAGAACAACACAAGCATTGTGGATCGAAATATGAGGGATGTTTGACCTCTAAACCCTGTCTGGACAAAGGACAACCACGAGTGCATTGCCCAGTTTGTCAGCGCACTTTTGTCAGCCCTGCCTGTTACCAACAACATCTGAAGACGCAAGGTTCACAGCAGAAATGTGCTTGTCAACTCCTGAGATTGTGCCTTACTTGTGGACAAGGCATACGTACCAATAATGCCAAGGCGCACGTCTATTCAGGAAAGAAAGGATGTCACATTTGTCGCCAAATCGTGGACTTGGAACACCAATGCTACATTCAAAAATACCATTCCAAACACGAAGAAGAAGTAGATAACCAAAAGAAAGGCAATTTTATCTTTTTAGATTTCGAATGCATGCAAGAGACTGGCATTCACATTCCTAATTTCTGTGTGGCTCACCGAGCGTGCGAGAAGTGCATCCAAGAGCCTATCTTGACTCATTGCCCTCACTGCAGCAAGATCCCAGGAGGACGTGAAAAAATCTTTCGGGGACCGAACACGCTGACCGATTTTGCCCAATGGATCTTAGACCCTATCGACGAAACGTGGAGCCAAGAAGACATCAAACGTTACGGAGATTGTCATCGCTATGCCACGGTGATGGCTCACAATTTCTCGGGATACGATGGGCAAGTTCTCCTCAGATACTATACGGAACAAAGTACCGAACGTCCTAAAGTGACTTTGAACGGAGCCAAACTCATCTACATGCAAGTGGGTCAAGTGCAGTTTAAAGATTCGATGAGTTACTTGGCCATGCCTTTGAGCCGAATGCCTAAAACGTTTGGAATGACAGAAATGGCCAAAGGCTATTTTCCACACTTTTCAATACCGAAACCAATCAACACGCCGTTCTATCCCATTTGCCTGAGGTTCACTACTACGACCCCGACAACATGCGTACCGAACAACGAGAAGCTTTCCATGCATGGTACCAGACTCACGCCTCGGACCCCTTCGACTTTCAGGAAGAAATGTTAAAATATTGTCGTTCCGACGTGGACATTTTACGGCGTTGCTGTGGAAAATTTCGAGAATTGTTCATGGAACACGGAGGGATCGATCCTTTGAAAGAAGCTTGCACCATTGCCAAATCGTATTCCTTAGTGTACCGCCAACGATTCATGCCCGAAAACACCCTAGCTGTCATCAGTCCTCAAACGACCAATTTTGTCAAACGTCAATACTCGGTCAAAGCCCTACGCTGGCTACATTACTTGTGCGACAAGGAAGACAAATGGATCCAACATGCTTGCAACGGAGGAGGCGAAAAGACCATCGGAAGGTATTCGGTGGATGGCTGGGACTTAGAAAACCTCAAGATCGTGTACGAGTTTAACGGGTGCTTATTTCACGGATGTCCCATCTGCTACCCTCAACGTAACACGACAAATCAGTTTTTACAACGGACCATGGAAGACTTGTACCAGGCCACTTGTCAGCGACGCTTGAAGTTAGAAGAGCAAGGATACCAAGTGGTAGAAATGTGGGAACATGAGTACGATCAGCGATTGAAAATCGATCCCAAGTTTAAGCGCATCGTGGAAAGTTACAAGCTGGTGGACCCACTGAACCCAAGGGACAGTTTGTACGGAGGACGGACGAATGCCACCTGTTTGCTGTACCAATCTGACGAAGAGAAAGGAGAGGAAATCAAATACTTGGACGTGTGTTCTCTGTATCCGTACGTGTGCAAATATTGTCACTTTCCCGCAGGGCACCCACAATTGCTGACGGAACACATCGACCTGGACAACATTCACCAATACGAAGGATTGATCAAATGTAAAGTTTTGCTTCCCACGTATTTGTACCATCCCGTTTTACCTCACCATTGCCAAGGAAAACTGATGTTTCCCTTGTGCCGTACTTGTGCCGAAACGTGCAACCAAGACCAACCTTGTCAGCACACCCAGGAAGAACGCGCCTTGATGGGAACGTGGGTCAGCGTGGAACTGTTTAAAGCTCTGGACCTGGGATACCAACTGTTAGAAGTGTACGAAATTTACCACTTTACCAAGACAGAAATATACATCAAGGGCGACGAGACTCAGAAAGGCATTTTTGCAGACTACGTGAATGCCTTTTTGAAACTGAAACAAGAAGCCAGTGGCTATTCTTCCTGGTGTCACACTCCCGAAGACTAAAAGAAATTCAAAGACAAATACTGGGAGCAGGAAGGCATATTTTAGACCACATCGAGAAAAACGAAGGAAGGCGATCGTTTGCCAAAGTGATGTTAAATTGCTTGTGGGGTAAAATGGCACAACGACTGTGTTTACCCAAGACGGAGTATTTGACAGAACCTTCTCGCTACTTCCAGATGATTCACAACAAAACTAAATACATGAAACACGTGGACGTCCTTCGTGAGGACTTGATCTTAGTCAATTACGAAGAAGAACTCGACTTTGTAGAAGCCGACGAATTTGGAAATGTCATCATTGCGGCTTACATGACAGCTCATGCTCGCTTAAAACTGTACGAAGCTTTAGAACTGTTAGGAGATCGTGTGCTGTATTTTGACACGGACAGTTGCATCTACATCGATCGTATGGGTCAACCTCACCCTGTCATCGAAGGAGACCGTTTAGGAGCCTGGACGGACGAGCATCCCGACGACAAGATTCTAAGTTTTGCAAGTGGCGGTCCCAAAAATTACGGCTACGAATACCGGGACCCACAAAGAGAAGTGCACACCGAGTGTAAAGTGAAAGGATTGACTCTCGATTATCGCACCAGTCGACTGGTGAACTTTGGCGTCCTGAAAGAAGCCTTGCAGTCTGGAGAGGATGGAAATTTTAAAGTGACCACCCACGAACCGCACAAGATTGTACGTTTACCCACACACCAAAATCGTCAGCCGTGCCTTGGAAAAGTCTATCAAATCGTGTACCAGAAGCAAGATCGGCTTCCCAACCACTTCACTTTACCGTACGGTCACGACGATATTGGCCAGCCTATAAAAAAGGACCACATTCAAGACCGATAGTTCATTGTGACTACCATTGCCAAGCGAGAAAGATGAATCCTTTCAAACAGCAAGTATCAAGCAAGAGCAAACTCGAGTGCGATGTTGTGCCTTGCGATGGTAGGGATGCCGTACGCTATGACCTTAGTGATTCAGTACCACATCATGGGAACTTTGCTATAACTACTACTACTATACCTACCATGAAAAGTGATGCTGTGCGTGTCAAACCTGACGGATGCGAAAGCGATGCTACTCGTTATTGTGGACACTTTACTGGTTTTCATGGTGGATGTCATCATTATGAAACCATGCGGCTACCACCCTACGGATGTCATCCCAAACTGAGCAAACTCCTGCATATTTCACCGTAACCTCATCGAATTCAACCTGTGGAAGACGAATATTCGTTCCCTGTGAGATTGCCTGAATACTGCGACTTTGAAAGTCGATTCCAAACCTTTCGATGAAAATAGCCAAATTATCTGGGAGGACCTACACCCGAATAATTAGCTAGAGCTGGATTTATCTACTTGGGCAGAGGGTATAAAGTCAAGTGCTTCAGTTGCGGTATGTCACTTCACGAGTGGGAACAGAAAGATTCCGCTTACCTGGAACATGCTCGATGGTCTCCAGATTGTCACTACCTACCTTTAGTGGCACCTCGTCATTGAAGTGGGCATACCATGTCGTTTAAGAAACCAGCTGCATGGCTAAGAGTTAAACGTTGGACAACCCCTAGACAAGTATTTAAACCCCATCTAAAAAATAATCTTCAAACATTACCAAACGAATTGCAAGAGAAGATCTACAAGGACATTTGGCTGGGACTTGCCAGAGCAAAATCTCAGTGGGTGACTGTAGAACTTTTATGTCGGGAAATTCACAAGAGGAAATTGAAAAAAGTCAACAAACAAGTCAGATTTCTCTGGATCAAATGTGCGTTCATCCGAATATTCCGCTTTAGACCATTTACATTTGAAGATTTTATTGACATTCTTGACCGATTCCTGGAATGGCAGTGGTCAGAAATTACTCACTACGTTCGTTACTTTCGCTCTAGGAGAAGTGTTTGACGAAAAAAACAAGTGTTGGTCTTCAGACTGCCCTATGAAACAACAGGAGCAGGAGGAGGAGGAAGAAGAAAAAGAGGTACCCTCGGCAAAAGAAGAACCCAGACACGTTCAGAAAGAGAAGACAGAAAAGAAAAGAAGACAGAAAAAAGTGAGGAAGAAGAGGAGGAAAAAACTGTGACAGTGAAGAAATTAAAAAAACAGAGAGAGTGAAGAAAAAGAGACAGAAGAAGTCTATGAACTGTTTTTAAAAAGTGTTGTGTTGTGTTGTGTTGTGACATTGAATTGTAAAAATTTGTACCAGAATAGACCAGACTGAAAAAACTTAAGTGTCTCTTGGTTTTGATTGTTTAGAATAATAAGGACCTACAATCGTGCACTCACACACGTACATCATAGGGTTAAAGAAAATAAAAGGGATTTTGAGTTTTAATTGATTTTGGCCAAATGAATATTATCTCTTTTCGAAAGAAGTGAGGGGCCCTGAAAAGGGCCTTTGGGTGATTGTTTTTTTTTTTTCTTCAAAAAACAAACTCAGGAACGAGAAGCAATCCGCTTTAACTGCCTTAAGCCTTTGCCACGGCCAAGGCCTACTTCTGGACTTGCTCCTGTCAATGATTTGGTAGAAATCATGTTTTATGCATTCGCATTCGTTGGTGTGGATAGTAGATATGGTGTGTGTGTTTTGTATGCGTTCGCGTACGTTGGTGTGGATAGTAGATATGATCTGTGCTTTTCTTCTCTTCCCGTCTGTGTGGATAGTAGGTATGTGTCTGTTTTATGCATTCTCATTCGTTAGTGTGGATAGTATAGTGTGTTTTATGCATTCGCATTCGTTGGTGTGAATAGTAGATATGGTGTGTGTTTTGTATGCGTTCGCGTACGTTGGTGTGGATAGTAGATATGGTCTGTGCTTTTCTTCTCCTCCCGTCTGTGTGGATAGTAGGTATGTGTCTGTTTTATGCATTCTCATTCGTTAGTGTGGATAGTATAGTGTGTTTTATGCATTCTCATTCGTTGGTGTGGGTAGTAGATATGGTGTGTGTTTTGTATGCGTTCGCATACGTTGGTGTGGATAGTAGATATGGTGTGTGTTTTGTATGCGTTCGCGGACGTTGGTGTGGATAGTAGATATGGTCTGTGCTTTTCTTCTCTTCCGGTCTGTATGGATAGTAGGTATGGGTATGTTTTATGCATTCTCATTCGTTAGTGTGGATCGTATAGTGTGTTTTATGCATTCTCATTCGTTGGTGTGGATAGTAGATATGGTGTGTGTTTTGTATGCGTTCGCGTACGTTGGTGTGGATAGTAGATATGGTCTGTGCTTTTCTTCTCTTCCTGTCTGTGAGGATAGTAGGTATGGGTATGTTTTATGCATTCGCGTCCGTTAGTGTGGATAGTATAGTGTGTTTTATGCATTCGCATTCGTTGATGTGAATAGTAGATATGATGTGTGTTTTGTATGCGTTCGCGTACGTTGGTGTGGATAGTAGATATGGTCTGTGCTTTTCTTCTCTTCCAGTCTGTGTGCATAGTAGGTATGTGTATGTTTTATGCATTCGCGTCCGTTAGTGTGGATAGAATAGTGTGTTTTATGCATTTGCATTCGTTGGTGTGAATAGTAGATATGGTGTGTGTTTTGTATGCGTTCGCGTACGTTTAGATATGGTGTGTGTTTTGTATGCATTCGCGTACGTTGGTGTTGATAGTAGATATGGTCTGTGCTTTTCTTCTCTTCCCGTCTGTGTGGATAGTAGGTATGGGTCTGTTTTATGCATTCGCGTTCATTGGTGTGGATAGTATAGTGTGTTTTATGTATTCGCATTCGTTGGTGTGGATAGAAGATATGGTGTGTGTTTTGTATGCGTTCGCGAACGTTTGTATGGATGGTAGATATGGTCTGTGCTTTTCTTCTCTTCCCGTCTTGGTGTGGATAGTATATATGTGTCTGTTTTATGCATTCTGATTCGTTGGTGTGAATAGTAAGTATGGTGTGTTTTATGCATTCTCATTCGTTGGTGTGGATAGTAGATATGGGTGTGTTTTATGCATTCGCGAACGTTGGTGTGGATAGGAGATATTGGGATTTTTTTCTTTCTCCCTTTCTTTCGTGTGTGTATTGGTCTTTGTGCCTATAAAACTCCCTTTATCCATATCAAATTCATTTCACCTACCTACCTACAGTATCGTGTATTCAGGTCAGCCAGTTCAGTGACGTCACACAGTATCGAGTATTCAGGTCAGCCAGTTCAGTGACGTCACTGAAGCTAGAAATTTTGAGGCTATAAATATAGACTTGGGTTTTCCACAGGTTGTACCTATAAATACATACAAGGGTTTTTAAACAGAAATTTACCAAAAATTGTAGCAAAAATAGACCCTACCTGTTCCATTCCTCTTGTTGCTAGACAGGCCCAATATTTTTTGTCGCTAGATAGGCCCAATATTTTTTGTCGCTAGACAGGTCCAATATTTTTTTGTCGCTAGACAGGCCCAATATTTCCCCATGTTAAATTCCCCTTGTCCGTAGGGTACAAAGTAGGGTCCCGTGAGGCTATAAATCTTGAGGCTATAGTGAAAACGACCAAATTTAACATAAAAGTCTACGTGAGGCTATAAATCTTGAGGCTACGATACAACCTTCTAAATTTAACATAGAGGTCTACGTGAGGCTATAAATCTTGTCGCCAGGGTACAAAGTAGGGTCCCGTAATGCTAATTGCCATTGACGCTAGGGTACAACCCCTCTAATTTTGTCGCTATAAATCTTGTCGCTAGGGTACAACCCCTCTAATTTTGTCGCTAAAAATCTTGTCTGTAGACGTACCCAGAGGTCTTGTAATGCTAATTCCCATTGTCCGTAGATCGCCCCAGGGTGTGCTTTTGTCCGTAGAAATCTTGTCCGTAGACAGGCCCAGGGGGTCTTGTAATGTATTTTCCCATTGTCCTTAGATCGCCCCCACATACTACTCATACAGAATATCAAATAAATATGAACTCCAATACTATAAATAAAAGCTAAATATTAGCATTAAAATTTTAAACAAAACATGAAGAAATTAAATTTAGATCCAAATAATTTATGCCATTTGTGACTAAAATGTATGTTTCCATTTTTAGACCAATATATCTTTTCTTTTCTTTTTTTACATTTCAGATCATCCTCTTCAATTATTTCTTAGTAAGAGCCGTTTGAGGATGAACATTCATATCTCGCCACAAATGGATGGTGTACACATAGAGTCATCTGGATCATCCCATCCGTACAAATAACTTACTGAAACAATCACATCCGCACAAACAGTTCTCTCTATCCGTTATATAACAAAAACCCGAATAAATTAAAATAACATGTTTTCACTTACGCCCGTGTAAAAAAAAAAAAAAAAAAAAATGATTTCAATGCTCAGGAAATATACTTATCTCTCTACTGGTCAGGTAAAAATTGGCTTTGCTGAGTAAAACTTTACTGCTTACTTGTCCCTGGCCAAGCAGATGCAGATTCGAATCTTGATAATAAATATGCATTTTCTATCCTTAAACAAGAGCTGATGTTAACACCTCGATTGCAATTGTCGATTACTTTTACTTATTAGGCCTAATTTGTTTTCCGTACACTTAACATCGCAAAAGAAGCGGGGTTGGGGTGTGGGGTGTATTTTTTGTTGTTGTTTTTTTTTTTTTTTCAACGAGCTATTACACATCATTTATGAGTTATACCTGTGATGTGTCAAGAGCCAGTGAATATTAAAACGATGTGATTTTTCGTCTTATCAGAGTTACACCCACCCTAGGTAACCGGTATTTCAGAAACGTGCAACTTAATACATTACCACTCAAAGCAAGGAGACAAGCAAATATTTCTGTAAGTAGGGGGCGGGGTTTTACGTTCATAAGAAAAATGTCGCTAAATTAATTTAAAAATAAATATTTAAAAGAAGTATTTTAATTGTCTCCACCTGTTTCCACCAAATTTCACTCGTCTTTATAATTTATTGATAAAGCACATATTGAGAAGACGACCGATGATTCGTCTTAAATTAATTAGCATAACATAATAACTTTTTCTAATTATTTTGGCCAAATAGGAATATTCTCTTTGATACGTGCCTTTTGAATGGTTCTCGTGAAATGGTCTTCTGACTGGAATGGATTACTTAGTATAGAAGTTGATGAAAATCGCAAAGAGACTTGGAATTCTTCTTTCATGTATAAGTTAGCTATATTTTTCTTGTGAAAAGAACTTACATGCTTATACAATTATCTGCTGATTTTCTAACTTTGGCATGTCAGTGTATTTTAAAAGAAAAGATGCCCAGTGTTCAATATGCTGGTGACCTGGGACAAAGGCGATACTGTCTAACCAGATGAAAATTAAAAAAATGTGGACATTTTGTGGTTCTTAACTTCCAGTGTCTGACTCTTAAAGCTGTGTGATAGCTTGTCGAAAAGCAAAACTTCTTTACATGAAAATACACATAGATTACTAAAGTGTCACAATAAATGTGAAAACCATTAAGAAAATGATGGTTAAGTGTGAAACTGGAATATCTCAAATTATAAACCTTGTCTCTAATTATATAATTATATAAGTGGGCATGTATTAGAAAGACTTTAAATCTTGTGTATTAGCTCGAAGATATATTCATTGTTTTGGATCCATTTTAGTATCGAGCTTGCATCGAGTGCTTATGGTATATTTTAGTAAGTAGTGTAGTGGGTAAGTTTACTGTGTTGAGTACTGTGCAGTGAGTATCTCTTTCAACTCGTTCCTACCATCAACGAGTACTTGGAAAAAAAGTTCCCGGACCCTGGTCCTACATCTCTAAGCTTAAATAGATCTTCGCATCATGTTTTCAATAACGTCCGTTTAAAGAACGATTTCAATCAGACTTACAATTCCAAGCTCCAGAAAATTTAATTACCATGTTTTAAGCTACGTCCGCGTAAAAAAAACAACATACCTGGTTTCAATATTTCCGTTTACAAACCATTTTAATCCATATTACAAATCCAAGCTCAAAAAGAATGATAATACTATATTATCGACGGTAGTTTTTGACTCATTTAACAACCTAAAGCTGGGAAAAGAAAAACCAAATTGTTTAATATATCATATCTATATAAGATATACACACACCAACAAACAAATACGCATCATTCTGACACTTTTGTTTTCTTAGATGGAATGTCACTCTGCAAGATTTCATGTAGAGAAGCCCGTCACCAACATGAACACATGATAAAAGCACCGACAATGCACGCAAACACAAAAAGCATTCACGCTAATGTGACAATACGATCAAAGGGCAAAGGTCGCTATGGATTCGAAACTTGGAATTTAAAAGGGAAGAACTCAGGATCGTATGCATGACGGGAAGGGAGTACAAACCCAGAAACATCCATTTGGTACTTAATAGACAAAGAAATTTTAAAAAATAATCCTCGATTCTCAATTTTTGTCCCAATTTTATTTCTTTTTCAGTTTGGGAAAATACACAAAAACGGGAGAACTTGGTTTAACAGATGTCAGAGGGTTCGAAACTAAGTCTCAAGACTTGAACTGACTGTAGTTTCATTGTATGACTTGATCTGCAATATAGATATCAAAACAAGACTTGTTTTCATCACAGGAAAAGATCACATCGCTACAACATGGCTGAATTGCTCATGCATGGTATACATTTTTATACAGAAAATATTAAAGGAAAAATTAAAGAAGAAAATGCAATGTGAATTGCGAACTTACATGTTAAGCAATGCAATTACAGGGTGAGGCATAGTTCATTAAATGCACATGTTCTCTTTGACAAGTGTTCGATATGTGATTGATATTCATACAATGATCAACAGAAATCGACGTCAAGAAATATTTTTGTTTAAAACAACAAAACAATTCTTTGATCAAATTTACAATAAAGTAAGATATAGAGCATTTCTAGGCAGGATAAATATAATAACAATGTACTTGCAATATAAATATGAAAACAATAATAGTTTTCATCTCAGCAAAAGATTACGTGTTCACTACAACATGAATGAACAGCATATGCTCAAAAGGTTTGCGGAACACAACTTGTTGCTCTAATGTATGGACTTGCACGTAAATACATACAGTTTATTGTAAGATCTAAACTTGTGTAATTTAGGTAACTGTGTACAATAGTTAGTCCAGTGGTTGCCTTCACCATTGTCGGTACGGATTTGAAGAGTAAATCTAATCACAGGTTATGTAACGGACCGACCATTAAATCTTCAGCTTGGGGGTGCTGTGGGTTTTTGGAAGAAAAAGTTATGACCCCTGAAATGATCGAATAAAAATGTTCTTGTGCTTATATTTACACAACTATAAAGTTACCCATTATATCCGATATTTTGGTTTCTTTCTTTGATTTTGTTTTTATATCTGCTGGAATGAAATCCCCTTCCCCACCCCAACTAAATTGTCGGTCCCTCACGCAACTTTATCTTGACTCGAATTGATTCTCCTGATGTTAGACTTTCTTTATCTTGTGTTTCCTGTCCTATCTGACCCAATTTCTATTATCCAGACAAAGGCACAGAGTATACAGCAACAAATATTACATAAGCTGCACGCCGATTAAACTAATTTGAGTCAGCTCGCCAGACGCCCAAGTTTACGTAATTCTTCTCGAACGTCACGAAAACTACCCTCACGTGACCTTCATTAGTTAAAACCATCAATCGGTCTTTTCACAGACCAGTTAAACAAAAAAATCGCGTCATAGTTATTTGTTACAATTAACTTGGTGAAAATAGAATAATCAGTATGAAATATCTACAGTCTAGATGAAGTACAGTTAGCAGTAACATAGCAAATTGGGATGGTTTGTATACATGTCCCATATAGTAAACATTAGAATCACTGGGCCAAATTCCAGGCATTTCTACCACGAGAGTTTTGATTGGTTAATAATTTGATTGACACTTTCGATAAAATTAGGTTACTCCACCCTCTCGAAAAATGAGACCAAAGATGGCGCCTCAGCTGCGAGGTAGTGCAACGGTGAGAAAAGCACAAACAAATGCTCGCAAAATGTATAAGAACAGAGAAAAGAAAACATTTATACTGGCTATGTAAGTGGATATAAACAGGAGTAATTTACTCAGGGATTATATTCTGTACTTTCCCCTTTAGGACCCTAATTTGAGTATCCCTAAGGCCGATCATGTAAGTAACAGTTAGCATGGAAGAGACTGAGTGTTGGTCAGTCCAGGATTGCATGATGTGACGGGGCATTTCCTCTGGCGTTTCACTACCGTTCTACCTCATGTTTTTACTCGTAAATGGCCGCTCTATCCGATACAATCGGGGAGCAGCTTGCGTGCCCCCTGTGTTTTGGAAAATACGATGACCCACGTGTGCTACCCTGCCTTCATTCTTTTTGCAAGAAATGCCTGGAAGGGGTGTTGCAAAAGCAGGGGCCCCTTGCAGGTCTAAAGTGCCCAACGTGTCGCCAAGCCGTAGCATTGAACTCAAGAGGCGTGGACGATCTTCCTGCCAACTATTTCATCTCCAACATCCTTGACGTAATGGTTGCACAGGATTCGTTTGAAAATGGAGAACACAAACGGGATAGGTTCGGCAGGCGAGGGTTATGGTGTCACTCGTGTGATGAGGGAAGTGCAGCCACCTGCATGTGCAAAAATTGCAGTGAATATTTATGTGATAATTGTGTTAAAGCTCATCAGCGAGTTCGACTCACTAAAGATCACTACATTGAACAATTGATCCTAGATCGAAAGTTTAATTCTCCTCACATGGTACCAAGTACCCCACAAAGTTCACCAAGTTTACCTCCCCATCCAGTGGACAGACATACAAGCTTCTGTGAAAGACATGAACATGAAGTTCTGCGTCTGTATTGTGATTCTTGTTCAGTACCAATATGCAGAGAGTGCACTATGAATGAACATGTCGGCCATAATTTCATCTACCTCCAAGATGCTATTGAGAATTCTAAAACCATAACCTTGAAACTATTAACTGATGCAAAGGCAGGGATTAAAGCTCTAGAAGATGGTATTCAGATAACTCAGGGTATGGCAGAGAAAGTAGAAGTTAGAACACAGATAGTGACAAATGAAGTAAGGGCAGTGATGCAAAAGCACTTGACAGCCTTGGAAGAAAGAGAAAGGGAACTTCTGCGAAGGGTTGAGAAAATACGGCAGGTGAAAGGAAAATCTCTCCATTTACAGCTTGATGACTTGAAGCAGGGCCTAAGTGCTCTTCTTCAGTCAGTCAACGAAGTTGAAACTGTTCTTAATACGGGTAATGATCTAGATGTATTGAAAGTTAAAGATCGTCTTGTGTGTGAAATTCAGAACTTACGCAAACTGCGTGGTCATTTACAACCACATGAAGATGATGATATTCTTTTTACACCACCAGATACAGCACTTCAAAATGCAATCAGCAAAATGGGCTTCATCAGCAGCAATGCTTATGCCCCCAACTCTGTAGCAACTGGAGACGGTCTGAAAAGAGCACTAAAAGGAAAACTATCCATGTTCGTTGTTCAGGCCAAAGATCACCATGGGGAATTGAGAATGGTTGGTGGTGACTCTATTGAGTGCATCATCCAAAATCCTGAAGGAGCCCTGTACAGAACTGATGTCTTAGACCGTCAAAATGGAATTTACACTGTGACATATCATCCTCAGATGGAAGGCAAGCACATAATATCAGTCATGATACATGGAAAACACATCCATGAGAGTCCATTCACAGTCTATGTGCGCAGTGGAAGAAACTATGCCACAATTGGACCAGTGTTGATGCAGTTTGGTGCAGAAGGTGAAAGTGATGGAAAATTGTGTCGTCCATGGGGTATCTGTTGTAACAGAGATGGATTTATTATCATAGCTGACCGTAGTAACAACAGAATCCAGGTGTTTAATCCAGATGGAAGTTTTCATCACAAATTTGGGTCACCAGGAACAAGAAATGGTCAGTTTGATCGTCCAGCAGGAATCACAACCGATAGTCAAGGTCGTATAATAGTGGCAGACAAGGATAATCACCGCATTCAGATTTTTACTCTGGAAGGAGCATTTATTCTTAGGTTTGGAGAGAAGGGAAATAAAAATGGCCAGTTCAACTATCCTTGGGATGTAGCAGTCAATCAAGAGGGAAAGATCCTTGTATCTGACACCAGAAACCACAGAGTGCAACTGTTTGCCCACGATGGCCAGTTTGTAAGTAAGTACGGATTTGAAGGTTCACTTTGGAAGCATTTCGACTCACCCAGAGGGGTGTGTTTCACTAATGAAGGACATATGATAGTGACAGATTTCAACAACCACAGATTATTGGTCATTCACCCAGATTTTCAGACAGCAAGGTTTCTTGGAACTGAGGGTTGTACAAATGGTCAGTTTCAACGCCCACAGGGAGTAGCAGTGGACCAGGAAGGTAATATCATTGTTGCAGATTCACGTAATCATCGAATTCAGATATTCCAACCCAATGGTAACTTCTTGTGCAAATTTGGAAATCCTGGCTCCGGGCCTGGGCAATTAGATCGCCCTGCAGGAATTTGTGTCTCGCCAGATGGACTTATTTTGGTAGTTGATTTTGGTAATAACCGTGTGCAAGTGTTTTAGGTATGAATGATGCTTATTCAGCCCTAAAAGGGCTTGCTTTTAGCCTCTCTGCTCAGGTTTTCACTGTGTCCAATCATTCTCTCTATATACCACATATAGTCTCTAGTCAGCTTTTCATATTTAGTATGTGTAACATACCAATGCAGAACCAGACCACTTTTTTTAAGGCTTAAAAAGTCATGTGATTTACTTCAAATGGAAATTTGTTTATTATTAGGGTAATTGAAGCAAATAGGTGTCTACCTTTTATTTTCTTCAATGTATGCTCAGATCTCATGCATTTTCTGCACTCTCTTGTACTTTAGAAGGTATTTAGCATCTTTCTGAAATACTGTTTACTGTTATTGAACAGTGCAAATTAAAATTTGTCCGACAGTTTTCATTTTAGATCAAATCAGGATGTTATGATTTTCATTTAGAATGAAAACCTTTAATCACTTCAAAGACTTTGCCTTAGACCAAGTAAAAAAATTATGTGTGGTTTGGCTACCCAACTGGTCCTATTTTCTTCTAAATGTTTGTGGAAAAAATAAATTGAAAAAAAAGAAGGAAACATTTGGAAGAAAAAAAATGAAAAGGATGTAACTACAGTTAAAGTTAAAATTCAGGGTGTAAGTGACGCTTATTTTCTATTTTATGCTTCGTTTAAATCCATCTATCCAATGATAAAGACCCCACCCACCCCAAAAGTTTGTATTGCGCTACCTACCCATATTTTTTTCCCCAGTGTACCCAGAACCACACATATTTTGTTATTTGGCCATATGAAACAAGTTTTAGGTTTTGACCACTGCATTCAAGCTACCATATACCAAATTATTTCTTTTGGAAAAATTCAGTAAAGAAATTGATATATGCTTGAGATTGATATTCAGACAAACCCTATCAACAGCAGTCACCCATGGGAAATGGCAAAACTGGCCTCTGTACAAAGCTGACAGTTTGTACAAGCTAGGCTTAGAAATAGCTGTTCACACTTCAAAAATAATATCAAGATTAACCATGTTGCTCAACTCAATGAGATCAAAATACAGCACATGTGAGAGGCATGTAATGAATATGGAATCGGTTCTTTGTGACCCCTGAATTGAAACCTTGCCTGCCCATACAGAAAGGTTTGAAATATTGAATGACCTTGGACCCGAATGAAAAGGGATGTAACTCTTATCTCAGAGGTGAACTTTTTTTCAACTGCAATAACTTTAAAATTCACACATAAATAGATGAAGATATCAAACTATACCTGTCACACAGGTACAAGGTGACTTCCATTTCTGCTGTGATAACACAACTTTTCCCACCATCCAGCAAACGAGTTGATTCAACCTTCTACCCTAATGATAATCTTGTTTTCAAATTAAATGTTGACATGTTTGAGGTACCAGTATTGACGATGCAACTGGAGTATAGTGAGGACAGATGAGAAAAGCAATGTTTGCACATTGATTCACATGATATTCTGTGATCTAAAACAATGTCTTTTCCCAGGAAGCAAAAAGTTTCCTTTGCATAAACTGAGTGGGCACTGTAAACAAACTCCAATGACCACTGATAGCTGGTGACCATTATATATATATATAATATTTTTATGAGGGGTATGAATTTCAGATGGGATTAGGTGACTGCTTTATGAAGGTGACCATTTGGACAGGTTTGACTTTATATTTTTTCAAACAATTTTATTGCAAGCAAGTCTTTTTTCTTCAATTATATATATATATCACAGTATCACTACCTCGATGTTTCACTGGCCATTTATGTTGCTGGCTCTACCTCATTTTCCTATGCCTTTAGAATAGAAGAAGTTAACATTGTAATACATAAAAATTTTCATTTCTTGAAGTGAAGAAAATATAGATTTAGAGTATTTTCTTGGGTATTACAAAATATTTTAACTTTATATTTTTTTTTAAATAAAAGGATATGCAAGTAATTCATGTCATTAACAAAAAGAGACCTTTAATATGGTATTTTCTACAGAAGGACCATATAAGTGGAAGTTATGTACATTTCTGTTTTTGTGTTTGATTGGACATGGTGAATTCTTCACATGCTATTCTCAGGTTCTTATGTTGTTTGATTTGTTCTGCCAAAGGCATGTGTTCACAGCTCAGGGAAATTGATGTAATATCAATCTGACAGGAAAAGGTATATATAATCAGTTATGTATTAAATGTGACTTGTGTTATATGCCTTTATAACACAATAAATGTGAGGATTTTTACTGGGTAGCTTTTATTGCAGCCATAGTTACTATATTGTATGTGCATATTTTATTGAAATAGTGTGCTATAATTATCCTTTTTCAATGTTGTTCTTTGGCTGAAAGACCTGAAATTGTGCAGCTGTATCTATGGCATAGTCTATGACATTGCTTATGCATTTTCAATTTTACCTGTGTGTCACAATGAGCTTGTGTTCCAGATCATTACAGAGAACCATGATTTGCTATAAACCATTAATGCATGATGCAGTTGTAATATCACAACATTATACACTGGCAGGTAACTGGTTGTTCTTTCCATGGTATACAAATGGGTTAGCTTATTTGAAAATGTAACATAGTTCAGACCTTGTGTTTCATAAAATGCAGGGAAGCTGCAAACAGCTCTTCCGGTACTGTTGAGGAGAGTTATTCACTCTCCTCGGATATAAATATGATTGTCACTGCATAGTTTGGCAAATGCCTGGCACAAACGTTGCACCATATTTTTGTCACTATTTCTTCACCGTCAATCTTGCCAGTATTGTATCCAAACATAGGAACATTCCATTATTGAAATGTGACCAGCTGAACTGAATTGCCTTGTATCTTTTTAGCAGATGCCATTTTTGTATGCATAAGCCCCAAGGAACAGTGATGGCTGTTAACGTAAATGTCAGTGAAGTATACAGCACTTCCTCGATAACTCGCGCACAACGAGGTCCACAAACATAGACCGCGCTATAAGCGAGGGCGCGAGTTACCAAGGGACCTCCAAAAATTGAAAAAAAATCACTTGGACATCGAGAAAACAGCAGGGGTGGGTGGGTGTTGGGTTTGCTTTTTAATGACTGAATCCTCATTTTACATTCACGTCGATAGTAACTTTTAATAACGCAATTTTTCTAATGAAGTTGTTCGTTATTCTGTTTAAATAACATTTATTTTCAAAATGACCAACATGTGAAAGATCGTTTCAACTGGTTTCAACAACCATTACGTTTACACGAAAACGTGTGTATTACGTCACTGCTTTTTGTTTTCTTGATGAGTCTGGTTCCCGGAGTGGTATGGCATTGTATCCTGCCAAATTGGGAGTGAAAAGAGCAGGGAACTAGACTAACTGTTGATACACCACCAAACAAGATTCCTTTTGTTCAAAAAGCAAGCGAAATTTTTGTGAGACAATCGTCTGCGTCGAATCTCAATTTTTGTGCTGTTCAATTAGTACAGTATTGATATTGTGATTTCATTGGAAGTAATAATGAAACTTTTTATCATTCTTGAGGGTATCTCAAAGTGCCAGTTCAAGAATTCTCTGAAACTCCCTTGCCCACAATGGTCCGTATCTGTGAAACCAAGCTCTTTATTTTACGAAGTATAGTATTCTTTTCGCTTGGTTGCTGTGCTATCTTTGATTACAGTTACCAATGAGTCAGTTAATTTAAGGTAGTTTATGTTACATACACAATAACATTTATAACAGTGTTCAATTGATCAAATGAAGTGAGTTCACCCGACATATGACCGGGGCAGCTAGATTTTAAGTTTGTAGGATTTTCGTTCCTTTTAACTTTTCTTTTATTTCACCTCCATTATTTGATTCAAAAGACATAATTAATGTGATAATACAAAGGAGGCCAGCTTTTAATTCAGTGCAACAGTGCAACAAATACTTCTGCAAGTCAGTTATCAAAACATGGTCGGCACCTAAATAGGTTCTCAGAGAAATCCTCGCGGACATAGCTGTTACGGTAGATTGACACATTTTACGTTTAATTACAAGAGGACACATTGCATTTATGATGATTACACTTAAAAGGAACTAAAAGATAGAACTAGAACACAAATTTCAATTGATAAAAAAATTATTTAATTTGTATTTATTTATTAAAGTACTGCCTCCACTTGGCATAAGTGACATTTTCATTGATCGAAATTTCCTTACATATCATTAATTGCGATGTGCTGTGAATGTCACTTGGAAAGAAAATGTAAAAAAAATTGTATGACTTATTTTTTAATTTGGTATTTCATAATGTTGATTAAAATTTCCAGGTCCTGTCTACCGTTTTCGACGTCAAAACGAGCGATATATCAGAGATTTTGTAGCTAATTTTGGTCACGATTTCCATAAAGTTCATAAAATAGGGATCTATTTTTGGTGTAATTTCTGGTTTAAAAAATGGGATCTACGCCTGACCCCGCGTTATAAGCGGGTTCGCGAGTTATCGAGGGAGTGGTGTACTTGCATGTTCAAAAACTAAACACTACTTTGATATGATGATATCAGCAAATGGACTAGATTGTTAGGAATAATGATGTTTCAAAATTAAATTCAATTAGTTAACAACTTAAAGATTTTCCTACAACAAAAATATATATGTCATAGTTTACGGTGCATGACATCATATATCAAAATGTTGGAGCCTGTAAATATATCAGTGTTTGTCAAAGGCAACTGCCATGAAATCTAGGACAAAAATTAAGAAGTTTGCTCAGAAAATATCTGGAAATCATTTTCTTGAACAGTAAGATTGGGGAGAGATATCAAACTCCTCAAAACATGAGACATGAGCGTCTAATTAAAATGATATTTGTTATTCACATTCCTGCATTTTTAGAATAGTGGAAAATTATTGTAATTAAAAACAGAATTGTATACTTTTCAATTTAATCACTCTATAGAAAAATTTTAGAAAAGTGAGTCCTTTAGTAATATTGTTTAAAATGGACAATATCAAGCCAGCATTTGGCAAATGAGCTTAGTCAAGAGCCAGTGTCTCAATACTTTCATTGCATAATGTATTGCTTGTACATGGTAAATCAATGTTCACAGTACCACTTGTTACAAAATTAGCAGTAGGTACAGAGACTTTATGTATCTAAATATTGATCTACAACATTGTGTCGTTTTCTGATGAAATTAAGAACTGCACACATGGCTCATGTTTAATGCTTGCTTAATTGCAGAATGTTAAGTTTAATGTGGAAACTTAGAGCTCTTGCATCTATTTCCTAGTGCTTAATTCCCAAAACAACTAAAACAAAGCTTACTTTGGCATTTCCTCCATAACTGTGAGATGAGCAGTTTAGCTTGTAGCCCAGTTTTGTAGTCTTGCATGTACCTACTGACATTTCACATTGGACTAGGGCACAGCCATCTCTTTTCATGTTGGGAAATAGAATATCTCTTTCATGTGCAACCATATTTTTTCAAAAAGTTTAAAACATTTATCTAATATTATCATTTACGTAAAATCTGTTACTGTGTTTCCTCTTATGACTTGCCTTGTATTTTTTTGTAGGACAGTCCTTCTTGGATGTTTGTGACATATTATCCTGACCACCACTTTGGTTGTTGCTAATACACCAGACATGCCAACCCTTAAGATTTTGCTGTTAGTTTTATAGAAATTACTCTTAAAATACAGACTTATGGAATAAAAGCACACATTATGGAAATATGATTGTTTGTGGTAAAATCTGGATACTGGCTTGTCTGTATTTGATTTAGATCCAAGTTTCATATTAGATTCAGTGGAATTGGTCAGGGAATCAGACTAGCTTTACTGGAGTACCTCAGATGCTTTAAACTGCACATATTTTGTAATACAAAACATCTACATGATCAAGCTATTGCGTGTTGGGTTTTTTGCAGTTTTTTTTTGTTTTTGTCTTAAATGGTGTCTAACAGGGGAGCAGTCAGGATGGACAGGATGGAGGGGTCAGCAAACCTATTAAAAAGTTTTAATAGTTCAGAATAATAAAATGGAATATTCAGATTCTTGGGGAAAGAAGCAGAAAGGGGAATAATCATGTTTAGCAGACATCCTGTGTTGATTTGAGTCTTTTTTTTTAAAAATTATACATCAAGTTGAGAGATATAAAGAAGCCATTGAGCTCCATAGGGTTTGAACTGCAGTTTGTGAAACTGTACTGGAGGTAATTAAGATTAAAGTAAACTCTGACAAAATTTCTAGTTGAATACGTTGTTTACCATCAGTCTTGAATCACACTTCTGGACTTTTAAATGCATGTTTTCCAGCTTGACAATAGCAGTACATGATATTTTGTTTCACCTTTCTGAAAACTGGTCCAGCTTATGGAAAAAAAAAATTGATTGCCTTACTGAGAAGGTCTTGTTAGGGTTGGCACATCTGACATAACAACCTCAAAACAGTTTTGGAAGACTTTGACCACACCAGTTTTTGAAAATGCATCTGTTTCGTTACAAATATTTAACACTTGTGGGTAATTGTTGTGGTTAAACTAAAATCCAATATTTGTTTGATCTGTTGGGGGGGTGGGGGGGTCTGTATTTTTAAGTAGATATCTCTGCATACACCCATGATAAATCATTTGGTTTTATTATGTTTTAAAATATTCTGGGTAAAATTGGAAGATTAAAAAGCCATTATTATGGCTGTACCTTCTAAATTATCCCACCTTTTCTTTCTTCATTCTAATCAATAATCATTCATTTGTAATTATTTTGTGCTGGTGTACATGTAAGAGTACATATAATGGACACCTGTCATTGTGTTAAAGCAAGCTATATTTATATCAGTCTTGCTATTTAATATTGTACACTTCATTGGCATTAATCTATTGTTGGATCAAACCTGCTGGTACATATATTTATGTTGGAGAACCTGTAAAACATTTGAATGCTCTTACTGCATTGAGGTAGAGGAATATAGTACTACCCTTATCTGTCCATCCATCACACCTTGGTTACATTACATGTTTATGTCATTTCAGGCAGTGTGGTTAGTTGTCTATGTTTCAGGAACACATTCTTGTTTAAATATTTAGTGACATTTACCAAGCTTTTCAAAAGTAACAATGACATGCATTTAATACAAAGTTTCCATAAAATTTGCATTATTCATGTTATGACAATTTGCATTATTATCTAGCTTGAAGAAAAAAAGCAAAACAAGCAGACTTAGTTGAAACTAGTGGTAGCCATTTATTTAACAAGGGTTGGGAAAGAGAAGATTATGATAAAGGATTGGTTTAAAATACAGATCTTTCTTTTTTTTATGGTCATTATGGAGGTTTCTCATGAAAGTTGTTTTTAATAATCCAGGGCCTAAAATGTTAGAATTGGTTCTTATAACTATACCTTGTGAAAATCCATTGCCTCCCCTACCTAGATAAATAAGTGAAAGTGACATAATAGGTGGACAGGGAATCAGCTCACTATGATAGAGACACATGGTAGACAGAAAACCACAAAGGATAATGAAATTGACAGGGATCTCCAGAAAATTGAGGTGCTGGAATTGATTTGGGCAGCCCCACACCTGTCTATGAGGCAAAATACAGCAGATCATTCTGGTGTACATGTATATTTAAAAAAGTAAATTGGTGATTTAAATGCCTGTATTGAACAGGGTAACAGAAATCAGAAGGAAAAAAACAGTTAAATATAATGTCATATGGTTATAATTAAAATGGTATTATGGGTAACTAAATTATGATGATTTCATGGCTGATAAAAGTTAATTATCTACTTGCACATGAGTGAATAGAATCCGTGTTTGCGAAAGTGAAAAAGGTCTTATGAGCATTCTGCAGCTAACCATGTTTGATCTGTCCAACCCACACTTTCTTGCACATTTTGTCTTTGGGAAAATTGACAGAAAAACCTACAACTTTATCCATTCCTGAGCACAAATTGCAACAATATTTAGCACATACAACCATTGTTTTTCATCATGCAAGAACCATTTAGCATGTACTTTCTAAGTATGCATTCCAGTGCATGTTTAACTGTGTGATCACACCTCAGGCAGTATTACAGGAAGCATTTTTGAATAAAAGCAGTGTAAGGATACTTTTCTCCTGGATTATGGGAAATAGGTGATGTTAAGTCATGCAGAAGTGTGAGAAAATAAGTAACTGTGAACTGCTTAGTAGCTGATTACAGCACAAGGTGGCAGTTCACTCATACAAGCAAAAACTTTTGAAAATCCACACTGCCTGCAAGAAAAATGAATGGAGTCTTTCCAACAAAAAGATGGGTCACATTGACCTTTCAGCTTCATAACTGTTGGTAAAATTGCATCCAGCATACACAGCACATCAAATTGTAATCGAAACAGTATGTCTTAGTGGCCTAGTTCCACTGAACACTTTATCTGTACTTACAATGGAATGAAACGTAAGTATATTGGACTAAAACCTTATCTGAGTTTGGAAATAACAAATATCATTGTGCATTAAAAACATTATTTACTGACTTTTATGTCAAAGTCATACTGCAAACAATTAAGTTCTTGCTCAGCCATAGCATAATGAACCTGCAGGTCAGGGTCTGTCTTGTTTGTTCTACTTATTACTCCTAACAAACTGCACAGACCCAGATCTGCTGGCGTATTATACAACATCAGATCTGGGTCTTTGCAGTTTGCTTTTGGGCTCTCAGATAGTATATATGGTAGGTCACATTGATCTAGTTTTGGATTCAAATAAAGGTAAAAGAAATTGTTAGAAATGAAAAAATAGAAATATATATGAGTGAAAGCAATAGAAGAAACTAGAACAGATAATCCTTTCTATCTGCTCTCAGTCCTTTATTCATTCAATTGGGAATAGTTTCCCCAAGGGATCCTCTGTACAAGATCAGCAAGTACATCTGACCATCTTGGCTCTGGGCCCAGGTTGTGGCTATGCAGTTATTATGTAATCCTTTGGTGTACCTACAAGTACTAGCCAGTGCTAATCAAAACTGTCAGACATGGATGGATGGATGTTTCAGCTAGGAAAGATGTCCATTATACTGATGTACCTTGTTCAAGAGATAAATGCCACTCCCTCATATTTCCTTAAACAAGGTATACATACACCTACATTTGCTGCCCTACATCTGAGTGAAACTTCAGGCAATATCAAATTTTTTATATGATTAATCTGTATTAGAAACCTGCTCAGGAGTATGAATATTTCAGTACACATTGCAGCTTGCAAAATTCATCATTGTCTACCTTTATTAATCGTGAATTAATGGGGTGCTAAGGAAGTTATTTTGCCCCAGAATCCCATAGGTGATGTAGTCTTTTCTCCAACAGAAAATGTAGGGGTAAATTCCCTACTTCATTTTGACAAAAAAGGAAGATTTAAACAAGTGACTTGGAAATAAAATGCATGAATTTCACAGATCCTGCTGATTTTTTGCACTTTTTAAAAATTTTTGCTTGATTCCTGAAATTGCAGACCTTTGGAATAGACCAATGTATGCCTTGAGTAAACCTGTGCCAACAGACAACATCATGCATCTTGGTACCTATCTTTGTTTCAGAGCTGTTTCCTTACAAACAGAATTATTTTACCATAATAACATCATATAGGGATGAAAAATGTGTATAAACTTCAGTGACCAATATAGACAAGGTTTTCAGTGTGAATTAGTCATTACTGTTGTCTATCTAAACAAATAAATTAAAGTTTAATACAGTTCTTGCTGGTTCTGTGATGCACTTGGAAGGTTACAACTTTTTATATATAATATGAATATTTTGTATCTATGATTCTCTTTTAGAATAATTAATGGTATTTTATAGTCATGAATGTATCTTATTGTGATCATGATCATTGTCAGTGAATACAATGATGATTTTTATTGCTGTTAATCAGCCTAGAATTTAACATAAATTTCTTTGTAACCAGAAGGGCTAGTGGATTTAGAAATATACCTGTCATGTTGAATCTTCAATAGTCCTTGCTACAAACCATCAGAATTTATATATTGAGGTTAACTAGCCATTAGACTACTGAAATTATGAAAGATACAAGCCTAAATTTTCTAGCTCGGACTAATGAAGAACTGTTAATTTCAGATCCTGATAACCTTGGTCCGAAAAGTTACTAATCTCAAAACTTATCATTAAGGCCATTGTTACCCCTCTTTCTTTTTCATCAGAAAACCACCACCCCTTTTTATTAGTGGATGTCCATCCATGTCTCTGGTGACTTTAGCAATGGCCAAAGTCACAAAAGGTGATGAAACTGTCAAATCGCTTGAACATCTGTTTTAAAAAATGTCTGACAATGAAATGAAAACAATTAAGATTTGTGGTATTTGGCCAATTTGCAGTGTAAAATGTTTCATGGCCGTTAGTAGTTCTCCCTTAGGCAAGGAAGATTTAATTAATTTTGCAGTTGAAATAAAGATCCATTGTGCAGCTTATTTTAGGTTACCAGATATTCAAGCAAGTTAATATTTTAATATTTGTATGAGTTATTCAAGCGCATGATTAAACTTTGAATGCAGTAATGTCAGTGTCTAAAGAAAATATAGTACAATGCAGACTGCAAAATTAAGGTGGCTAAAGTGTCCAATAACCGTTTCATAAACAAAAATAAATTTCACCAGTCTTTTTACGAGCAACCAAAAAAAGCTAATTGAAAACAGTTTTGTTACTTTACTAAGCATCTGTGTATAATTAAGTCTTTTAATTAGTTTGGATTCAGTTGATTTTGAACGAATACCATTACAGGTGAAAATATCCTTTCTACATTGAATTATCCTCAAAATACCTAGATGGAAAAAAAACAAAAACAAAAAACAAAACCCCAGCCCAATTTGGAAACTTCATTTTATGTCAGTTCTTCAGTCATGTTAGGTTTATTAATTTTAGTTTATTTCCACCAGGTCCACTTAATGGAAGGCTGCCAAATTTATACTTGTTTACATATACATTATGAGCTTATAATTTATGCTGGGGCTATCAGGTGACCACACCAAAGTTCACCATACATGTACCAACTTTATTTAGAAGAGTCTGTTAAGAAAGCAAACAATCAGGAGATGGGAATGGTAGTTATATCACCTTCTGTTTCAAGTTTATGGGATTGGTACTCACCTCCATAAGCTCTTTCAGAACTTAACTCACTCTTTTTGATGATTTTCAAAGTGTGTTTTCAGAGGAATTTGTTTTTATCAAACTTTGTTCATAGCCCAGGTTCCTGTATATGTCAAGCATGTGACACTGTATACAGGTGAGTTTATACCTGATGCCCTATGAAATTAATCTATTTTGCAAGTATTTGCTAGTTGATAAAACGAAATACCTTCATAAAAACAAGAAGGTTGTCTGTAATTTGTGGAATATTCAGAATTTGTTTACACTAAATGGCAGATTGAAACCTGTCGTACCAGACAACTCAAAATCAGTGGTTCACCTATGTAGGTTTAAATTTTGAGGGACACAAATGGATTCACCTCATGTTAATATTAAGGGACATTGTAAAGTCAAGGGGAACACTTAATTAATCAATAGGATGCTTACTGAACTTTATTATTTAACCAGCCAATAATATTGATAGTCCAGGTTTTCTCATTTTAGGGTATGGTGTGTTTGGCAGGCAAAACAAGTGGAACCAATCTGATAACTTGACAAAAATAATGGCCAATTGACAATGACAAACATTACTAGTTTTGAACCACAAACAATTGGAATGCCGTGATTTTAAACTGCCCCCAATGGGTGCATGCCTTTTTTTTAATAGGTGTGATTCTTACAGTCTCACACTTGAGGCAAAACACTTTATAATACACTATGTCTTTAAGAATTCCACATTACTTCGATAGCTTGTGCATAAAGGACACTGTTCACATTTGCAAGGTCTGTCCTACCTTGAATGTATGTCAATAGCTAGCATTCAGACTACTTTGGCTGCTTATGAAACAAAGCTTTTTAAGAAGTTGTGAATGAGGAAACCATTTTTTTGTTGTTGCTTTTTTCAGGTATAAATTCTTTATTAATCCTACAGTCAGTAAAATCACAGAAAAATTGTTAAATTACTGCTCTGAGATACATCTGAGACATTTTACTGTCTAGCAGAAATAGCCAATGTTCCAGATAAAAGGATGCCAGTTCATAAAGGAGCCTTGTGGTCCTTTGAGTGTCCTTTATTGTCAGGTTTCAGAATGTTTGCATATTGTACCAGCAGGATGATCTGTACGAATATAAGGGTGCATATTGATTATTTTCAGTAAGGTAACAAAAATTACTACGATCTGTTTTCCTTGTTCAACAGCAGGCAAATCAATAATAATTGCATATAGTTTGTTAGATGTGATCAGATGTTGAAGCGAGTATTATGCATGCATCTGTGACTGTATCAAAGAACATTTTTTATATATAGCATACCAGTTGTATGTATGTACAGGATAGATGGAAAGGGGTTTAATGGTATGTCATCACAATCCTGGCTATATAGTGCTAATTTAAAAGGTAAAATTGATGGAAGAAATTGAAATATGAATATTTGTTAAATCCCAATTTCATCCTGTTTTGTGAGGTTTACAAATGTGATGTTCCTTTAGTCCCATTGTTACATACATACATACATACATAACATACATACATACATAGTCAAACACACACAGTCACACACACATTTATATACATAGTGTACAAAGAAAGCTTGTAAAGCTGTGACTTCATTATTGCCTGTCTACCTCATTCTGCTGCAAAAACATCAGATTAAGAGGGCATATTCAGTCTCCTTTTCAGCCGGTGCAACCTATCATTTATATTTATATTTTAAACTTTTTTTATTAAATCAGGAATTTTCTTGTTCATTTAAAGCCTAGAATACAAGTGTCATTCTCACACCTAAAAATTAAGTGAATTTTCCCCCATTTTGACCTGAAGATTCAAAGTTCATTCAAGAATAATATCTTCTAAAAATGCAAATTACAGTGATTTTGAAATGTATATAAAAATACTCAAAGGTTAAGAGAATATAAATGATATTATACAACCACAATAAAAATGGGATACAATTTAAGAAAACTCCCATTTTCATTACAACTATACATGCGGGTGTTTTCCTAAGACTGTAGATCTTTAACCTCGTTTCTGAAGAGCAGAGTCCCTGTTAGAGCTAGCCCATTTACTACTAAAGTATTCCATTAGGAATTAAGCATGCATTTAATTTCAAATTGAGTCAACCATATGGTGCAATTTGTTGTTCTTCCAGTAGCAGCTGTTCAGGGACCTAAATCTGTACCTGATGTGTACAGTTCTGGGTATTGTATGTAATAGATTTGAATTTGAAAATCATCTAAACTTAGCTGAGGGATACTTTTAGAGGCTCTTGGATGCTTTTTGGAGACTTTTTGTTGTGATAGATAAATGATAGGTGAATTATTGCACAAAATGTATTTCCTTTTGATAGCTGCTGTTATTATCAGTGTAATTGTTGATGTCAAATGAATGCTAAATCTGCCCTGTTGATCAGTATTCTTGTTTCTTGTTAAACATTCTTACTACATGTATGTATGTATATAAACATATATAATTATCATTAGTTCATTATCATGTATTTCAGTTTTGCATATTACTTTTGCCTGTATTAGAAGTGCACTTTTGTTATGGTCAGATGACCTAGAAAGTGATTAATGCAGTTTAATTAGTTTTAGTATTTTAAATTGTTATTTGAATCAAGGTCCCAGCCAAGTTCTGCAAATAAGTGTAAGTGTAGTAACGCATTTACCGATGAACACTGTTCCTCCAGATATAAATAACCTAGACTGAAATCTACCATTATGCCAAATAAATTTTTAAAAAAAGTGTGTGGTCTGATTGCATTGAAAAAAATTATTCAGGTACGTTATTCAGTACAAACTTTTCTTTTTTTTTAACAGATTTAAATGAAGCATAAACTGGAAAATCAGCATCAGTCGCATCCTGACTTTAACATTGATCGTAGTTACAATCATTTGTTAATATTTCTTTCAGTAATTTTTTTCCCCCAATTTTATATTGGTTTTTTTTTTCCTGACAGAAACAATGTAGGATCAGCAGGAAAAAATAGGGTAGATCAGGTAACTAGAATGACATGCTTTTTACTTTTGTCTTATATAAATGCATTAGTAGATCCGAGTCGTCACGGATTATTTTACTTGGGATGTAAAACAAATAGCACACACACCTGCAGCTTTCCTTTAGAACAGGTTTTAGTAATTTTCCTCCCAAATGTGGTAAAGGAATGGGATTATGTATGAATTGATGGTCTACCAATGCTGAAATGCCCCCCCCCCCCCGCATGAAGGAGTGGCGAATAGTGCATGCCTTTACTGATCACTGCAATCATGCCTACATTTGAGATCATGTACTGAAATATGGAGTTAAACCCTAAGCAACAACAACCAGTACTGTATGCATTCATGGTCCAATGATACTTAAAGAGTTAATGCTTGTACAAATTGAAGATCTGCAGTATTAATTGTCTGCCACTACTGTATGAGTCGATTGGCCATAATTTTAGTTGATTATTTCATGGCTATTTAAATTAAATTTTACGCAGACTAATCCACCTGATTGCCAGTCAGTTTTTTTAAATATGTTGATTTGTTATGATTTGGAAACATTTTCTAATCAGTTTTATATTCCATGCTTTATGACTAGATTATAACCTGATATGTTCAATTTGGTCACATCTTCGAGGTATTTTGATTATTCCAGAAAGAATAATATAATATGGAGAACTACCTATACCATATACACAGGTGTTGTTGTCCAGTATCAACCTTGATTTGACCAAGCTATCTCATATTGCCTCTCCTCCCAACAGCCATATTGTCTTCATCCCTGCTTTGGCTTGAAATATGCATATTCCTTTGTACAGTATCAACTTTTTTTCAGTAACATTTGACTTTATTTGTTAATTTTGATTTGCTTTTCTCCATTATATTGTTTTTGGTGTGAGCTATAAATAATTGACAGATAATACTGAGGTTCATCCAGGGAACATCCTCATTAGCCACAGGCTGCTAGATTTGCCCTTTCTCCAGACTGGGCAATCTACATCAAACTGGAGCCAGTTATGAAATACTGAAGATTTGCTTTGATTAGACATGGTGTCCCTTTCCCTAGAGATGCTTAGCAACCATTACTTAACTAAATGACCCATGCTCAGAAAAGAACAGCCTGCTTTTGTGTTGTCATGTACAGGCAGAACTGCCTCAGGGAATGGCCATAAACTGGAGCAATTTTCTGAGATCCAGATGGGTCAGTTAGTCACAGTTCAGTGTGACCATACACAAAGATCAAGTACAGCCATATGGTCAAGTGAACTTGTGATATGGCCCATTTCCTGTCTGTTTGCAGGATCTGAAAATTCCTTAACCCCATTGTCCAAGGCCTATGGTTTTATTCCCCCCCCCCCAACATTCTAAAAAGAAATGAGTTAACAGATCATATTTTTCTGTGTGCACCCAACTTAAGTAGAATACATCCATATTTGACATCACAAAACAGGCTGGCAGATCGGGGCCTGTACTGTTAGCTTAAAATCACATGTAGAGTGAACAGAGGACTCCCAGTCTTCATGGTGGTCTGGTGTACTGTACTTGTCATATCGATGTGTTTGCACTTGGGTGCTCATTATTCAGCATATTATTGATTATATGCTACTTTGGCCAGAAGTTAATATCATCTTTAGTCATCAGTTTTATTCACAAATAAATTTAAATTTTTTTCATGGATGATGATGCAAGAATGTACATGTGTTGATTATTATAAGGGCAGTTGTTGCTTGTATTGAAGATTTTTAGACCACAATGTTAACCATTCTCTTAAAGGCATACTAAGGGCTACAATATTTATATTTTTCAATTTAAATAAATACAAGTTAAAATATATGTAATATGATGTAAGTTGTAGGAAAAGAAGTGTGTGCTGTATATGTATTTAGCTTAAGATATACATCTTTGTTTTCTTATGTACTTCATATGCTGGATCTACTGTCCCTAACTTAATCAAAATTGGGTATATTGTGTTTCACTAAAACGACCAGAGATTTGTGTATGTATGTATGATTATTTATGTATCTATTAAACCAGAGACAGTACATGCTTTGTATCATGGTATCTTTGTTGATTGCTTTTAAAGAATAAAAATACTAATACTATGAAGCACTGGAATGTTCTGGTTGAAAAAGATAAACCATAAATGATGCAAATTACAATGAAACTTTGTTATAATTGAACTCCCTGTTACAAATAACTGGCCCTGTATTCTTGAAACTATTTTTAGAAGAAAGTCAGATCAAGCTTAAAATCCCCAAAATCTGGTACTTTGAGTCCTTGAAATTTGGCAGTCTAGTAGAGGAACTTTAGGTAAGAAATATTTGAAGGTTCTTTAATTCTTTCATTATTCTGATTAAAGTTGTAGGCTGTCAAAGTTATGGGACTTTGAGCATGACCATGGGTGTCTTGATGAAAAAGTTTCGAGTGCAGGGTCTAGATAATACTGTATATACTTGCTTATAAGACAAGTCCAACTGCAAACTGCACAGACCCAGATCTACTGGCACATAATGTGCAGACATATCTGGCTCTGTGCAGTTTGTTAGGAGTAATCAGTAGAACAGACAACATTGATCCTAATCTGCAGGTTCATTGTCCTACAGCAGATCAGTATCTTTGTTGTTTGCAGTTTGACTTGACTTATAAGTGAACATATACAGTAATGTGCATGCACTTTGACACACAGAAGACCACCAAAATTTTGTGTAGGTGTTGAGCTCGTAAATATAATGTGATGAAGTTAATGGTGGCTCACTTAGATTTTTTTTTTTAAACAAAAGAAGCAACTTGTTTTACTTCATTGTGGCCAGTATCACAAGCTAAGAAGCTAAACTTAATCATTGCAACAGGGATGAGGATCACCTGACATTAAATCCTGTATGTAAAAACTGTCATATAGCAGGGAACTCTATATCAGATTTTCTCAGTAAACCATCGTATGTTCCACTTCAAATCTTGAATTCAGGATGTTATGTGGGAGAGTATATTAACTTGATTATTTTACAGAAGTGTTTTTCAGATATGGACTTTTACTTGTTGGCCCTGTGTGTTTCACATATGGACTTTTACCTCAAGGAAGATGTTTTGCATATAATTTGTAATGGGCAAGTACTAAGTTCCATGCATCTGAAGTTTTGTATTATTTTTGATTGTAACTGTCATTGGTTTTGAATGTATGCATTGCTGGAATGCAATATTATGTAAATTTGTATGTATTTTCTCTACCTCATCACAATCATTGTAAATTACTAATTTTGTATACTGTTAGACCAAAGGTCATGACCTCAATCTGCTACAGAGCTTAATATGGATATGAATAGCCATTTTGCTAGCATGCATTTGAACATTGTACATAGCGTGTGCTTTCTTGCTCTGCTGTGCTGCTTTGCAGCCATGTTTGTCTCTGCTAAATTTACACGGGTATTCATGTATTATTACATTGTAGCATTTCTGCACCATGTGCTTGCTGAAAGCATTTTTTTTAATACCTCATAGTTGTATTTCTTTGCCACCATTGTTAATCAGCTTGTTGACATTTGTACTAGGTAGCTATGGGTAAACATTGTTAGACTTTGTTCTTTCCCATTCAGTGTTTTATTCTTGACTGTTCAGTAAATATGTGTTATGTACGAAAACCATTTTTGTAAATATATTGCAAACTGGATCAATGAAAAAAAGTTATTGCTTGTTCAATGTCAGAATAGTTTTAAATAAGAAAAAAATTTTAAACTACTCTTGGACACTAGTGGAAGAAAAGTACTTAATGGATTGATTGATTACATGTTTAATGGCATATAAACACGTCAAAGGTTATATGATGTTGAAGTAAAGTGCAATGACCAGAAACACACCACTGTGGCTGCGCCAACTTGGTTGGGCAGGATTAAAACCCACACCTGTCTGGTTGTGAGTTGGCATGGTAACCACAGAGCCACTCTGGCTTCCTAGCACTTATCTGAAACCAGTTAATAATTTCATTGCCAACATTAATCTTATTAGTCTTATTAAATATGAAATCAATGTAAAAGAACATCACTTGTTCCAAATGAACATGGGTATCAGTTTATTTCTTGCATAAGTTGACATTGAACTGCATTACATTTTTTTAATTCCTTTTGCTGTACACACAGGTTGTCCAATTCAGATAAACCTACTGCCTCGTTTAAAAGAAAACTTGTTATTCTTTGACTGGTCTAAGACCATTTTAACTGCGAAGTTTGTTGTTCTGTCCGCTGAAAGCGGTTTAAAGTGGAATCATAGAAAGGTGGTATGCCACCCCTTTTATCAACATGTACGGGTAATATGGCTTTTTATGTTTTCTTCAGAAGTAGCAATGGTTTCAGTAGCTTGTAGCTTTTGTATAATTTGTGTTTTAATTTGCAGACTGTAGTGTCATCATGTATACATGATATTTGTTATGTGAACTTAATACCTAATAGGAGAAGAATAAATGTACAGTGAAATTTGCCATAGCAGACACTCTTTATGAAGGACACCTGTTCTATAAGAACAGTATTTTATTGATACTCCTCCTAATACACTTTAAGGATTGCCAAGAAACTGGGCACACATATTCATCCCAAGATCTAGCTGGCCCTAAATAAAAATGGTGCTACTTGGTCATCCAATACGGTTGCCACATTGACCATTTAGAAAAACATATTGTTACTCCTCCTTAATATATCTACAGATTGTGTTCAGTAAAAGATTTCTGATGATGTCTAGTTGGTCCTAAATGATAATGCTGGTCTGGCATCCAGTATGACCACCATGGCAACCATCTTGTTATCACTTCACCAGAATAGATAGTCATATTTAAATGAGACTTTCGCCAGAAGACTTCTAATGTCTACATGTTCTTAAAATGAAAATGGTGCTCATCTGACCTCCAGACCACAATGACAACCATTTTGAAAATATTGCTACTTCCCCTGGATGGATTGTCATATCAGCATTGTGTTTTCACCTGAAGACTTAATGGTGTTTAGTATATCCTACGTGAAAATGGTGCTGATCTGATATCCATTATTGCCACTATGGCAGCCATCTTGACAGTCTTATTAGCATTCTCTTAAATGGAAAGTCATATCAACATGGGGTTTTCACAAGAACATTTACAGAGCCTTGTTGGACCAAATGAAAATGATGCTGTTCTGACTGCCAATATGGCCACCAAGGCTATCGTCTTTATAATCTTGTAATCGCTGTTTCTCCTTAATGGATGATAATATTGATATATGATTTTCACCAAAGACTTCTTCCTTAATGAAAATGGTGCAGATTTTGTATCCAGTATGGCTACTACAGTGGCCACCCTGAAAATCTTGTTATCAATGTTAAAGGATGGTCTTGTCAACATAGGGTTTTCACCAAAAGTCTTCTTATGATGTCTTGTTGGTCCTGAATAAAAAATTTAAGCTCTTTCATCAGATACGGCCACTATAGTGACAGGATATTAAGTAATAGACATGGTTTCAAGACTTGCCTTGTATACCAGATATCTTGACCAAGCATTGTTAATGGCTTGCATTTGAAGTAAGAAAGACTGCTATTTATGTTGGGGTTCAAAGGTCAAGGTTGTACTAACTATACAATAAAACTGGTTTCTGTATATGATATTGGGAGTTATTTACTGCCTTTTTTGTCTAGATTTTGTGGATTCCTTGCATTTGAGACCAGGTAGACACCCATTCATTTTGGAGTAAGACTTTCAGAAGTCAAGGTCACAGGAACTGAAAGAAGGAAAATAGTTTACCAAAAAGTACTACCACATGCCTTGACTAAACTTTGTTGATGGTTTGGATTTGAGACATGCAAGACACTGGTTGCTTTTGTGGTCAGTAAGGTCAAAAGTTTCAATTACTACACTGAAAAAAGGAAAAATGTGTTCACAAAACTTGACCTGGGCACATATAATGTATAGTTTATGGTACTCAGTGTTATTAAATACTGAACCTCAATTTTAAAAAAAGGTTATGTCCTTAATGGACAAGTCTGTGGTTCCTTGTGCAGCCTTTATACATAATGGACAAGTCTGTGGTTCCTTGTGCAGCCTTTATACATAATGGACAAGTCTGTGGTTCCTTGTGCAGCCTTTACTACATAGATTGCACTATATCTTGTGTAAATTGTACATTGGCTTCAAAAAATTCCTTTACATAGTATTGTAAATCACAAATTTAGTAACTCAATTTCACAAGATAAGTAGGAAACTAAATTCTGGCAAATATCTTTGATTTACTTAATATATTCTCTCTTATAGTTTGAGTGCAGCTTCAGACTGCACTGATCAATATATGCCATCACACATTGCACCAGCAGGTCTAGGTCTATGCAGTTTGTTAGAAGTAATTGGTAGATCAATTAACATAGATCATGATCTGTCAGTGCATTATGTGATAGCAGATCAGGGTCAATGTTGTTTCAGTTGGACTTGATTTATAAGCAAGTATATACAGTATATATAAATAGCTTTGGAACTTTTATAACTCATTATGACAATTAAGTAGCTTTGGGAGAATTTTGTTTATTCTGAAAGACACCAATTGTTTAATTGTTTAACATTGTATGACACAGTATGTTATGATTTACATTTAACAGTGTTGAAAGGAGACTGTTTTAGAACAGCTTGGATCATAACATTGTGTCAGGAGAAGTGAATCTGAACTTTATACTGACATAGAGGTCAAATATTTTGTGTGATTTTTAGGTCTTACATACAGCAGAAACTCAGATTCTGTTTGATGTATTAAGAAAAAAATAGTTTCCTGATTTACAAAAATTAAAGTTTCCCCTTAGTATGGAATTTTTTTTACAGATATGTCTGAAACAAAAGACACTAATAACTTTTTTCTTTACATTTCATTTTTGTTTCAGTTGCACAGTCTGCAACAGTCAAAATTATTAAAAGTACAACAATTTATATAATGTCTATTGACTTCAGGGGAATGATGCATATATTTTCTGTCATTCTTAAATTAAGATCTTTTTGAAAGAGCATTTCTTCAATTGATGACATCTTTTAAAGTAAAAGAATTGTACTCAAAATTCAATCAGTCTCAGTCGTTGTTGGGATCAACCCAAAGCTTTTAAATATTTACAGAAATAGCCTGAAAACTGTATGCAATTGTCTTTGGTAGCTTTGAAGATGTATGATATAAAATTTTCTAAGAATTTCTTAATCTTAAGGTTCTACGAATTTAACACATGGTAAACACTTATATAATCTTTGCACTGTTAAGGTAAAAGTTTGCATTTTTCTTTGATGATCGTCTTTAGAGGATTTTAAACATTTTGTATATGTAAAAGCCATGTTAATTCATTCACAGCAGAAAAGTCGAGCATTTCTGTCCAGATCTCCAAATCTGTCAAGGAAAAAGAAAAGGCCGTAACAGAAGTCAGGGTTCTTAAGACAATTTAGGATTATGTGATACCCTTTTTATACTGTATGCCGGATATGATAACTGATTCAGCATGTATTTTATCAAATTGGCCAGTACATCACTGATTCTTATCTGATTGTCATTTGATTACACAGGCCTATACATTTTTTAAACATTTATACTAAAAATGTTTGACTTCCAAAAGGTAATAAATTGTATTATTCATGTGCAGTTTTTTCACTGTTTATTGATTTTAGCTCACCAGTGACCTTAAGGTGAAGGGAGCTTATGGTATGGCCCTGCATTCATCATCTGTTGCACATTTATCCGTCAACAATTTCTGGCCACCACTCTGTAGTCTGTATTTCTGATCTGCTTGGGTCAATCTTAAAATAAGGGTTTATATCATCAAAATCAGTTAAGTTAGATAATAAGAACTGGGCAAGCAGTATTACTGATCTGATTTTGAACCAACTTGAAATATTAACTTGTATTGTCAAGATCTTGGATGGGTTTGATAATGAGCTAGACCCACACATGTAATGATGTAATCTTGCATTTCATTTGCTGAACAATTTGCCGCTTTGGAAGCCATATGTGTGATCTGATTTTGCTCAAACTTGAACATATGGTTCTGTCATTAGGATCTTGGACTGTCTAAATAATGAAAGAGATCAGTGCATATTAATGAGATGATCTTGCATCTGTTTGACAGGGTGTCTTGCCAGTTGAAGCCATATCTTTGCTCTGTTGGGTTATTATCTTAGATAATAGATAATTGATTATTACCAAGGGACTGCATATTACTAGTAATTATGCCTTTGTCTAAAAAAAACCCCTCTTTTTATCAGGATGTTTAGTTAAAATGAACATGATGTACAATGTTTGGAAATAGTTACATAGAATTTATTCTTACATTACTACATAAGCCTGCTTAGTGACATGGTCAACTGTCAAGTTATGCAAGATCAGATGAGCAATATCAGGTCTACTTGGGCCTCTTGTTAGATCTACTGGTGATAGACCAGAAACACGTGATGGCTAATGGGATTGTCTGTTTTCTGTCATCTGTTCATCTTGTTAGCACAAGTTTGTTACCACTACTACTCCCAAACTACTGCACTGCTCCAGTGACCTAGTGGTTGGAGTGTCCGCCTCGGATGTGGGAGGTTGCAGGTTCGAACCCTGGCCAAGTCATACCAAAGAATGGTACAAGCAGCTGCCTTGCATGGCACTCAGCATTAAGAGGTTAGTGTTAGGACTGGTCAGCCCAGTATCAGGGTAATGTGACTGGGTGGGACATGATATAACATGTCTGCGTCATGATGCCCCAGTGCTAGACATCAGTATAAACTGCCACACTGCATACATCGTAGCAATATGACTGAAAATTTGTTTAAGCTACGTTAAAAATCCAAATCACACACAAACTAATTAGAGAATTGCTATGAAACATTACACCCAGATTCATCTCGGGGCTTGTTGACTCTAAATAAAAATGGTACAACATGGACCTCTAATATAGCCACTTTGTGAAAATATTAATCACTGCTCCTCCTGAATGGAAAGTCATAGCAACATGGGGTTGTCACCAGATGTGATTGTGATGTCTAATTGGTCTTAAATGAAAGTTGTGCCAATGTGACCTCCAATATGGTCACCACAGCAGCCATCTTGAAAATCTTGTTATAGCCACATCTTCTAAAGGGAAAGTCATATCAACATTACTATTAGTAGTAGTAGTAGTAATAGTAGTATCAAAATCATGTTATTGCTAGTCCTCAATGAAAATGGTGCCAAACTGAGATCCAAGTTAAAAATCTTGTTATACTAGTCCTCCTCAATGGATGGTCATGTTGACATGGAGTTTTCAAAAAGAAGACTTATAATGTTGTGGGAGCTAGTTACCATTGTGGGAAACTGCAAGAATGTAAGGGGTCTTGAGATCCATCAGTCAGGGTTATGGTATGGGCCTGTGAGAAATTGGGTGCAACATACACAGCCTAGTTCTTGGGAGATGGAGGAGGATATCAGCCAGGTATCATACCACAGTGTTGATAATCTCTATCCAGCAGATTTGTCCCCATCTTTGTTAGCCAAGGTTCCAATGTGTTAACCCTGTGTACACCTTGGCAGATTGTACAGATATTTCAGAGCTTTGTCCATGTGACATCTATTGGATTTCATGAGTTGTCTCCCATAGTATGTAATGCCAACTAACCAACAGCACGCAGCAGCGGTGCATTGTATATTTGCTGAAAATGGTGGAGGCAACTGACTTCAAAAGGATGCTTTGTAAGTTTCACATCGAAAGTATGACTATGTACCAGAGAGAAGTCATTACAGGTGTATTTGAGGGAAAGGATGTATTTGTACAAACATGGACCGGCAGTGGAAAATTGTTTAGTTATGAGTCCATTCCAGTTGTGTGCTCCACTTGTATCGATCTTGTAGGAACAGTGTTCAAATTTGAAAAACTTGATTTTGATGGATGCAGTGGCTTACTGCCACATCCAATGAAATTCACAGACTCGAAGCACAGAAATATTGAATGATCTGCCAAGGTGTAGATAGTCTTAACACATCAGAACCTTGACTAGCGAAGATGATTTGTCCCAGGCAAGTGCAGCAGTCACATTGGAGGAGAAGCAGACTTCAGACATTTTTGTCTGAACTGCAGAGAGACTATTGAATTCTTCATAACCATCTGCAGAGCGAGCACCTATTGCTAGACATCCTGAGTTACAAATGCTGTTGTCACTGAAAACATAGATCAACAACAGTAAATGCTTAGACAAGTTGAGATAGGAAGAAAAGAGAGAGTTTAATTGCCAAAGATGGACAATAAGAAGGCTGAAAGGAGTTTGACAATGACTTGGAGAACATCCTAAATGGTGTTCTGTAATGCAATGTTGACATGAGGATCCAATCCCTTTCTAAGATTGCTTATGCCTTAGGAAAGGAGATGTTTTGGTGTCCACAAAACAAGATGCAAGCCAGCAGCCCCAATACCCAATAGATGACAAACTGAGCTTAAGAAGATGCAACAGGAGCTTCATTAATTGAGAAGCCAGTTTGGAAATGCTACACAAGAAGAGGTGGAGCTGTAACAGTTGCAGACGGTCCTCAGAGAAATGCTGCTTAAAGTTCAGAAAGCAGAACAACTGTGAGAGAGGAGGAGAATGAAGGCATGCAAGAGAGCAGTCTTTATTATGAATCCCTACAAATTTGCTTCATCTCACTTAAGAGAAGGGTGGTCTGGCCATCTGTAGTGTTGCAGAGTGGAAGCAGAAGAGTTCCTGAAACAAACACATTCTGACCTCACAGAGAAGATGATATGGGAGAGCGTCTGAGGATCCTATCTGTAGAGCCACAGTCTTATGCCCTAGAAACATGGGAGCCTACCTGGAAAGAAGTATGAGATGTCTTTAGAAAAGCTAGAACTAGCTCAGCCCCAGGACCTAGTGGTATCCCCTACAAAGTTTACAAGATATGCCCTAAGTTACTTAGACACCAGTGGGGTCTGGTGCAAGAGATATGGAGAAAAAGTAGGATACATACATATTGCCAGGTTGCGGGGGGCTGATCTTTACCAAAGGAGAAGGAGTCCATAGATAAAAAAAAGTTTGATATGATATCGCTACTGAGCCTAGAAGGTAGATGTTCTGAATCTTGGCTAAAAAAATAGTTTAGTACATGATAAGTAGCAAGTATATCGATACATGAGTGCAAAAAGGAGTCATCCCAGGATTTTCTGGGTGTATTGAACAAAAGTGCCATCAGTCAACTCATCAGACAAGTCAGGGTTCAAGATGGCAGTTGAAAATTGTATTGTTGGATCTTGTCAACACCTGTAGTTCATTAACCTACATGCTAATTGAATTAACCCATGACCATTACCATATATCAGAGTGTACAGCTTTTAATCAGAAGATATTTCAACAACATCCAGCTACAATTTATGGCTGAGTAGTTGACCACTTCATGGATTGTGCCACTTAATGGATTGTGCTGGAAAGAGGGAGTATCACAGGTTTTACCATCTCAGTTATACAATTTGTCATGGGCATGAACCTCATAAGTAAAGCAACAGATAGGGAGACAAGAGGGCCAAAAACAGTGTCAGGGATATGTGTACCAACCAACAGGGAGGGGATTCATGGATGACCCAATAGTCACCACTAACACACATGTCCTGGCAAAATGGGTGTTGACAGCACTGGAGGAGACTATATCATGGGCTCAAAAGGAAATCCAGAAGCCTGGTGATAAGAAACAGTCGGGTAACTTCGTAGTTTGTGGTGAAGATCTAAGAGGAGGAGGTCCTGTGTATTCTGGATAATCCTATCAAGTGCCTTGGCAAGTGGTTTGATGCAATACTGAAAGACACAAATGGCATCAGAACCAGGTAATAGAAGGGATGCAGAAGATTGACAGATCAGAACTTACTGGGAAGTTCAAGGCATGGATGTACCAGAATGGACTTCTGCCTAGACTGGTCTGGTATTTGAAGCTATATGAAATAGCAATAACAACCATTGAGAGCATTGAGAGAACAATCAGGAAGCATCAGTGCAAATAGCTTGAAGTGTCACTTTCATTCACTGGGGTTTCGCTCTACACCAGGTCTGGAATGCTCTGGCTACCATTATTATCAATGATAAAAGAAAACAAGGTAACCAAGCAATGGTACCCATGAAGCTGAAGCATTCGCAGGACAAGAAGGCTGCTGCGGGCATTGAAGTCAGAACTGGTAGAAATTGGTCAGTTTTCTGTGCAGCTGAATCAGCAGAAAGTAGACTCCAGCACAAGGACATACTTAGCAAGGCTTGGGGGCAGGTCACACCCAGCACTGGAAGGAAGCTCTCCCACCCACGACAAGGTCAATGATCCATGACGAGCTATGGAGAGTGGAGGAAGAGTTGACAAGATTGTCCAAGTGGGAAACCAAGAATCATAGACCAGATGGTCATTACCAGAGAGGAAACTAATGTGGTCTGATGTCTGGATTTACGGCTCTGCCTGAAGGTATTCTCCAAGTTATCCAGCATAGTTGAAGACCTTTTCAACTGACTGTTTTTCTTGAGCCATTCTGGATGCAGTTCCGATGGCACCTAACACGCTGCTTTTGAAACTACAGGAGCCACAGCTGCTAAAAGTGCTGGAATAGCCATGAGGAATGAAAGTATTACACTGGTCTTTTGCATCTGTGCCACCACTGACTTGTACAGTTTTAATGTTATCGAGGTATTATTTAGTTTGGCCACTTTAAACAAAGTTGTGTTTGGTTCAACAACATGGGGACATTTTCAGTTGGCTTTGTTGGAGAAAGCCTCAGTGTGACCCGACAATTGATTCTTACTCTTTATTTTTGAAAGCTGTTTTGAGCTAAGGCTAACCTTAACTTTGTGAGTTTTAACAATTATGTTTCAAGTTTTCCACAGGTGTGTATAGGGTCTTCATTCAGCCACCTTTGCCCTCCCACAATAGAAATGTATAGGAGAGGATCACAGCAAAGCATCTGTAACAATGGTGGGAGTCACACCTGTGCATGAATGAAACTACTTGTCAACAACAGGCTGCTTAAGAACTTCCGGTGAACCAATGAAAAGCAATAAACCAGGTACAGATGATTGAAATCTTGTTGGGAAATCTCCAGACCCATGTCAACATTTTGATGCTGGTGCATGTACGACCACAGATTAAGATATGCACATGTGACTTGATTGTACATGTATGTGAAGCTAAGCAAAATTTCTGCAGAGGGTTCCTGATGAAAGTTAACATGCAGAGAAACTTTAGACACTTGTAAGTGGTCAAATGTCATTTTACTGCGGGTTTAGTCATTATCTCATATCACATTTGGAAATGCCATGAACACATGTTTTGGTGCACTAAGGCCATGTTGGGTACTTACCTGCCATGTAAATAATACATCAATATAGGCTTCTGGACTCAAGTCTGTGGTGTGTGTGAGAAATAACAGTGTTGACATGGTTTTGGACCATATAAACAACAACAAACATTCTTCTGTGGTTAGTGAAAGGGTTAGCACAACACAACTTTAGCAACAGTGACAGCTCCATCATGTCAGATTGCATCATGTGTTTGTCTCCAAAAATAACCATGCTTACACCTCTGCAAAACCCTGATATGTGACTGAGGAATTGCATACCAAAATCTCAGAGTGAAGGACATCTACATTGAGACTCACTGAGGTTTAAGTGTTGAACTCAGTGCCAATGACTATGGTTTGTACTTCTGCAATAGCATTGCTTTTATGAATTTTGGAGGTATTCTTGATAAACATTATAGTTGGACCTGCGGATCTTGAGTAATCATCACTGTGTCTGGCAAGTCTCAGAATCATCATGGCAATATCAACGTTGTCAACATTTCTTAAATTTCCTTACCATTTCCATTATGCCATTGTTGACAAATCCAACTCTGTATTGTCAGGATAATTGTTATTATTGTCCTTTATAATGATTCCTTCAATTTCCAAGGAAACTTCACATGGAAGAAAAAGAAAAGCTAGACCTGAACTTGTAATTCTCATTTTTTGCTGATCAGGGACCATGGCCAGGCACCAACAATACTGAAAATCTGTTAAAAGCAAAATCACATTATTGTTTAATTTTGCTATTGTTTGCATATTATTGGTTTCGTCTAATACCTAACGAGACAACGGTAATCCACTTCACATCACTAAATTTGTAATCGCCAAATTGACCTAATATTGTTGAGCGGTTTCATTGCTATCATAACTGCTACTGATGGTATCATGAATTGAATTATTCTGCATTGTGGTGGTGATTCCAATGATGTCTGGTGTGATATCATATCCAAACCCTTTCGGTTTTGCATGCAAAATTCATTGGTCAATAGGGATCTTAGTAATATATTTAGGTCAACCAAGAACCATTCTCAATCCACACATCACATGCTTCCTATGGTATTATTTCTAATACCAGAGAAATGTGGACAATTAAAATTTAAATAGTTCCGAAACCACCAGTTGGCAACGGTGACAGTCTAGGTATATAAATAACTCGAGGTGCAAACTATAACAATTTAATAAAATATAGCCAATGTATTCAATAATTTCATCAACAAATTTCTCAATCACAATTTCTTTCGAACAAATGCAATTAATGACCTATTAACAGTTGCCAATTATTATTCCATCACATGAACTTAAAGGTCTTAAGTGAGAGTGTTTCCTTTCAGTGTTGTCTCTGTTACTCATCTGTCGATCACTGTCTGCCTCTTGTTTCTCTTTGGTACTTCTGGTACCCACGACAATGATCTCCCCTAGCACTTCCAGATTCATTCCTCTGACACTTCTGGTGCTCTCTATCACGTGCTCCTTCGAGCACTGCACCTCCACACAAACTGCTGACATCACTATAAATGGCTACCACATGCTCTCCATGTCTCATTCCTTGTCTCTGATCCTGGGGTGTCGACTTGAACACCCACCCACTAAGCTTTCTCAAGAAGCCTTTGTTCTCAAATCCAAACATAGAATTTCCTTCCTGCCTTTAACAAGTGTGCAACTCATGCCACTCGGAGTACAGTCCAATGGCTCTCAACTTCTCTATAATGCCCCTGGTGAGATTCACGCATGTACTGATTGGAAAACGGATTTAGTTCGAACATAAGTGGTTGCTTGTTTAGACTCCGCCCTAGATTTGAACCTCTCAGTTTTGATTGATACAGTCTGGTCTCTTTGAAAACTGCCTTGATTAATTTAACACTTGTCACTCTCCGGTTTCCATTTTCCCAAAGCCTGAAATCGCTTCCAATTCGGTCATGACATTACTGACAGATTGCAAAACAAATATCAGAGTCTCTGCCCTGTCTTCCTGGTTGTAGACTTCCCTTCTAAACTTACCATGGATGGATCATTGAGTAATGGTTAAACAACAGACAGGCAGTTTCTTTGTGTCCAGAATTGGGTCTATAGTCGTAAATTTACATAATATGTATTGACATTATCCAAGACATGCACAGGTGTTCTTAACTACGAATTAACTATAAGAAGATATGTATACATGAGGCATCTGCAAATTTTCCCACATGACGCTGGACTATGTAATTTCAACTGCATACTGTAGAGATTCTATTGAAATGACAGAACTGAATATGCGCTCGTAGTTATGTATACAAATAGTTGAGCCTTTGTTAGTCACCAACAAAATCCTCCATCAAATATCTTCACTGATTCAGTTAATGTTGTACACACCTGTGGGAAGTCCAAAAACATTCCAGGTACCTTCTGAACTATCTTCTGCTTATAACAGAAATAAATTATTCAATGGAAGGCCCCCAAACAGTTGCAATTGAATATTAGACAACTGTAATAAACATGCATTGAGGCTAGTGTGATCTCGTGCATCCTTCCCCTGCGGGCATAGGTGTACAAAACGACATAAAATTCTGGTTTGTTGATGAGGTTGTAATTATTGAGATAACACTCAGATCTGTGTTTGCAATGACACATTGCATTGCAGCACTGATTTCACAAGGAATCACCTCAGAACTCGTCATTGGTGTTATATATATCATTAATGTCTTTAATAAGTTAATGCATCAACGTGTGAAACATTTCTGGGTCCATGATGTCATTGGTGAGCAACTGCTGATAAACCGATTCAGCTACCATAATGAGTTCTGGTACATTGTTTCCCATGCAAACCATCCCCATGAGTGTTTCCAATCAATCAGCAAGGCCGTGAGGGTCACACACTGCATCAAGACCTTCTTCTTTCTTTGGTTATTCCATTAATGTTATGCATGTAGCTACTAATGTCTACTGTTTGAACTCTTCTCTTTCTTCCCTCGTGGGTGGCCAATATTGGAGTCAGGTGCAGGTTGTTCTGGTGTGGGTGCAGAAGGTCTCTGTTGGGGTCTTGCACGTTGTGGTTGGTGTATAGATGGACATCTTTCTTCTAGTTCCAATTCAGTTGCAGATGTCTGGGGACATGCACATCTTTGCTGTTCTGGTGTGGATGATTCATGTGTTTGTTTCTCTTGGACTTTGGGTGCTAATTGTCTTTATTGTTCTTGGGTTTGTAATAATAATATCAATAAAAAGAAGAAGAAGAAGTTATATGCAGTATCAAAGAATCCATATTCATGTATAACATTTTTTACATTGTCGCCGTACTGCAGTTTCCTCATGTCGTTGTGTCATACATGTTGCTGTTGCTGAATATGTGCATGTCCATCTTCCTCAAGCTACCTGTTTATTACTTCTTCTTGTTCCTTGAACATCGTTGTCTTAGACTTTCTAGTTGTTGCTGAGTATATGCTTTTGTTTTTTCTTGTTCTTCCAGTGTGGGTTCAGCTACGAATTTGAGACCTGGGTCATATGATGGCCCGGTTTTCGTCCCCATGGAAGTACGTACCTTTTGCGCATAAGTTGTGATGCCATCTGGAAATATCAACCATTTGGTGTCAAGCAGGGATGTTACTTTAGTACTTTGTGTTTCTTTGAGTGGATCAGATAGGTTGTGTGTGCAAATTCACATTCTTGCTGCAAACATTCCACATACATATTGTGCCAGAGATCATTTTGCACAATCATTCAAGGAACTCTTTTTGCCACCTTGGTATTTTTGGAGCCACCAACCTGATCAAATACATTTTAGGGCATAGTCCAACCTATTCCTCTAAATGTTTACTCAAGCACTCACTGTCAAACTTACCAACAACCTTCTATGCTCATTACTAAACAGTGGATGATCTTTCGAATACTTGCTGGTTTTAAATTAGTTTAACAGTGATGTATGACCCAAGTCTGCATACACGCAGTTGCTCATTACAGGCTTTAATAAAGAATCAGTATTTGTGTATAGCATTTTTTACATTTGTTGCACCTTTATCTTATTGCAAAATAATTCATACATCAAGAGTTTGGAAAGACCTAACATGGATGTGCCCACATATATTGGCTTTGTTAGCTTTAGTTTCGTAAAATTCAACAAATAATTTATTTCCTTAGAATTCAAAGTAAATAACTAAAAAGAACTTACTGTATTGTGAATTCAATCCCAAATGCTCCAAAACATTCTATCACCAGTCCTATTGAATAAAGCTCAAATTATATTCCGGTGGTGTTCGAAATTAGATTCAGTGCTGAAGGTGTTGATATGCTATAGTCTAGAATGCACTAATGTACCAGTAGCCTGAAGTGTGATGATATACTAACAGTCTTTCAATCAGTCACAATAATATAATCCAAGATGTCCGTATCTGAATTCACTAAAATTCCAAGTTAGTATTTCTGGTTAAGAATATCAGTGGAGAGCACTTTGTATAGTGAATAATAATTTGAATAAATAGTTCCACCCAAATCAAATACTGAACACAACAATAAGATTGAGTCTGCTTCATAGATGTTAAGGCAAAAAATGAGTGATTTCTCAAGCAAACAAAATTATAAACCCCTCTAAATGACCTAGGTCACAATCAACATTTTCTGAAAATACTATGTCTGGTTTTTGGAATTTTCCATTCTAGAACATTCTGGGTTGTTCACAAGATAAAATCTGTTACTAAAATTGTAATAAAGAATGTGGTAAACACCAGGTACAAGAGGTTATTCTATGGGGGAATTCCAATTTTGCAGACTTAGGCTAAGATAAATATGTTTACATTAATAATAATTTGAATATTTAATCCACAATCATAGATAACAATATTAGCTATGTATTATTTGTTTACTAAAATGAAAACAACATCAGTGTCCCTATTCATATACACAATAAACTTGGTTTTGGACAAGGTCAAATCCAAAATATAATTATACATACCATATAATCATAGAGAAAAACTAACAAACAATACAAATTAAATATACATATCAACAGTATGTATACAGAATATAAAAGAACTTAACCTACCATTAATCTAGTGCAACGTAGGTCACAGTAACCTTTTGTTGTAAGTGTGTGGTACTAGAATAGAAATGCCAACCCAATACTGATGTTAAATAGGAATGCAAAGTTTTAAGAAAATCTGAAAAGAAAATAAGAATACTGTACTTCCATTTTTTTTTTTTTTTAATTTTAAGCATTAAACTTTACTGATTCAAAGTGCTTTTTGGCTGAAATATGTTTCCTATTTTTATTTTTCATGTTTGAGTATTCCTTGCATATCATGTTTGCAATTTCTATTGCATGTCTTTTTGCCCATGCAGTCCCCATCATCTGTTCATTTTGACATCTTTCTTAAATTGTGACCGACTTGCTTAAGTGTAGAACTTCCCTACCCTCAATCTGATTCAAATCATATCTCCACTGTCCTATGGGAAGATCTGACAGTGACCGCTTAGGGGCATGTTCTGGTGATCTTTGATTGGCCAGCTGTCCAATAATTCAAGTTGCCCACCATCTACAATTACTTTTGGTATGGAATACACTTGTGGTAAGGAAGAACACTATGATCTTCTGGGATCAAAGCCAGTCACTGTGAAAGATTAATATTTCCTGCACAATAACTCATTCTCCATGATGTACAGCTATCAAAAATTGTGAATTGCTTGCCCTTGTTGTAAAGAAGACACCTATCATTTTCAAGGTCAAAGGTCCAAGGTCAAAGTCACTGACCAAAATAAGTCAAATGATTTCTGCACAAAAGCATTAGCTGTATATAGTATACCTGGTCCAAACTTTTTATAGATAACTTGCACTTGAAGTATTCAAGAAGTCTCTTAATTTTGTGATCAGAAAGGTCAAGGTCACTGAGAGTGGGACTGAAAGACAAAAAGGGTTTAAAACAATAACATTACTTCTAAATCATATACCTGGACCAAATTGGTGAATGGTATAAATGAGACAAGTAAGAACCATATAAATTCTGGAGTCAACAGATCAAATGTCAAGTTTACTGTGAAAGAAGAAAAATGGTTTCTGCACAAGATTTCAGCTAACAACCATGAACCTCTGCTAAAGTTTGTGAATGACTTACATGTATGGTAGGAAAGAGGCCAATTATTTTGTAATCAAATGGTTAAAGTTCAAAATCACTTTAAAAGATGAAATTTTTTTTGCATACTTTACTACTTTGACCAAAGTTTGTAGCAGGCTTGCACTTAAGATACGGAAGCAGCCCTATCGCTTGTATTGTCAAAAGGTAAAAGTTCAAGGTCATTGTGGTTTAAAGAAAAATTAGCTTTGCAGAATAAATTATGTTCTATAGTAAGTTACTTCAGAAAACTTTGTAAATGGCTTGCACTTGAGGTAATAATGAAAGCCATTGATTCTGGGATATAAAGGTCAGGGGTACATCATGGTAAGTATAATAAGAAAATAATGGTTTCTCAGGATTAAGTTTAATTTGCATATCTTGACCAAAGGTTGAGGTCATTGAGATTGCATGGTAAATAATCTCCCTCATGCCATATTAGTGCCTACATAGAGGATTAGAGGATTATTAAACATGGGGTGAGTGTAAAATACACCACTGAAGTTATTGTTGAAACTCATTATATTATCTCTACCTTTATAGCATTTAAAAAGTTTTTTTTAGATCAGCTGGTCATAGACCAGAGGACTAGATGAGTTTATGGGATCGTCTGTTGTCCATTATCCATTGTCTGTCAGCCATCATCTGTTGCCTGAAACCCATCAACTTTAGCACAAGTTTGTTATCACTACTCCTCCTAAACTACTTGGATGATTGCCATAAAACTTTATACACACATTCTTCCCCTGGTGTGGTTTGTCCTAGATGAAAATGGTTTTGTTTTGCATTTACAGTTAGGCCACCACAGTGTCCATCTTAAAAATATTTTCCTGAATGGATGGTCATATCAACATGGGGTTTTCACTAAGAGACTTCTTATGCTGTCTGTTTAGTCTTAAATGAAAATAGAGCTGATCTGGGGTCCAATATGGCTGCCAAAATTGCCATCCTGAAAATCTTGTTATAGCCACTCCTCCTACATGGATGGTTTTATGATGTTTAGTTGGTCCTAAATAAAAATGGTACCAATCTGAACTCCAATATGGCCACTATGGCAGCCATCTTGAAAATCTTATTGCATCTTCCCCTGAACATAGTTATATTGATGTGAAGTTTTTACCAAAAGACTTATTATAGTGTCCAGTTGGTCTGAAATGAACATGGTGCTGATCTGACATGCAATATCACCACCACACATTAGCCATCATGAAAATCTTTTTATTGCTACTCCTCTTGAATTTATGTTTGTATTAACATGATGTTTACACTAACATACTTAGTATCATAATTGTTTCATTCTACATGAAAATCATGCCAATATGACATCCAATACTGTCACAGCAGCCATCTAGAAAATCTTTTAATTATTACTCCTCCTGAATGGAAAGACAATTTTACATGGGGTTTTCATCAGAAGAGTTCATATGGTGTCTACTTGGTCATAAATGAAATTAACTAACCCTTGATATGGCCACCATGGTTGCTATCTGTTGTTATCTCTGTTCCCAATTGGATGGCTATATCAACATCAGGTTTTCACCAAAAGACTTCTTATGATACCTAGTTGGTCCTAAATGAAAATGTAGCCAGTCATACATGCAATATGGCTGCCATTACGGCTGTCATGAAAATCTTGTTTTCATTACTTCTGAATAGATCATAATTATGACTTGGGGTTTTGACCAAAAGACATCTAATAATATCTACTTTGTCATAAACAGAAATGGTGCAAATCTGACATCCAATATGTCACCACAACTGCTAATTTGACATTTTTTACTGTTGAAAAATATCAGAGATGGTTTCCAAACTCAGCTGTTTAAAGGAAGAATGGCCTCATCTTAAACTCCTAGAAATTTTTTTTGCCTATATGAGCATCAGTCACTTCATGGGGCTCTTGCTTTATTTTATGTTTTTTATGCCCTATCACAGGGACCAACATTTTGTTGTCAGTATCATGCATCTTGAAATGATGGTTATCACACCAAAATTGATTCACTGTGACCTTTTAAGGACTTATCCAAAATATGAATGTGAATCATACCTGTATCCATATTTGCAGACATAAAAAAGAAAACAATACAGCAACACATATGTATAAAAGTAAGTCAAAGGATTTGATTTTTGGCTCTTTATTTGATAAATGCCCTATAAGAATGAATAGGTTTATTCCAAGAACTTTTTTCTTCATGCAAATGTAAGTATGAATACTGTTATCATTAGATACTTAAATTTGATGACATCTCCCTGCATTTTATCAATTATAAGCAAATGAATGATGAATGAAAATTGTATACTTTATGGAAAAAGTGTGTACACTTGATGGTTAATTACAATTTAAATTAGTGTCAAGAAAATAAGTTGTATGTTTACATTAGTCATGTATCCTTCATATGGTGTAAAATTAGGTTTAAAGAGGTGTTTTTTGTGCAGGTTTCACTGTACCAATGTACTGCTCTTTATCTTAAAGTAATCTGATTATTATTATGTAGCATATAATGACTTTATCATTTGACTGTGAACTCATCGAAATGAGATCGCTTTTTACTCGAGTGCATCCTAGTGCTGTGAAAAAATCTTCTGCTGAATACTGCATCACTGTTCCAGTGGCTGTGTGTGACTGTATATCAATATCAACCACTATCACTGAACAAAGTACAAATCTTCCATGCATTTTACTCATTATGCATTGCATCAATGTGTCACTACCAACTGACCATGTCTGTTTTGGGGATTGTTTCCAAACTAGCCATTATGGAAATGGCATCACTTCTGTATGAAAGACATCACTGATTAACCAATCAGCACAACGAGATTTTACTAGTTACCAGACCATGATACCAAGGTTATTCGGTTGCCATCTCTTTCTTGTAGATGGCATCACAGTATTATGACTCAATATCATGCTATATTGAATTGATTATAAATTTGAAGCTTGGTACCATGTTTACAAAAAGGTAAGTCTATCTTTTTCAATAATGTAATTATCTGCACTAAAAAAATTTCATTATCATTATTGATGATCTCATTTCCATCATCACAATCTCCAGGATGACCCCATAGATTTTGCAAAATGAAGAATTTTTTTAAACTTTTATCCACATTTAAGGAAAACAATCTGCATTTCAAGGTAAATTATAAAGGAAATAGCAACAATAAACTGAGTACTAATAATTTTTATGCAGTTGTAAAAAAATTAATGCATCTGAGGGGTTGCAATATTTTCATATAAGAGAGATAAGATTAAGAGTGAGAACAATGATAATGATGACCATATAGTATTGGTCAAGTTAAAAAAATAAAAACAGAGTTGGTAGAGCTTGAATGCCCCTCCACTGCATAAGAAACTGACCTAAATACATAAAGGTGTGATGGACGGTGAAGGGTATGAATATATGCCATGGTCATTGTGGGTCATACAAATTCAAACTCATTTTTATCCATCACTGACATTTCACAATTTTGAATGAAAAATGCAGAAAAAATTGTACTTGTATTCAGTCTGCTTCTCCTATTTCTTCGAATACTAAGGGACTACAAGACCTTTAGAAAAGTTTCTTACATAATTGAAGAGGTAAACCAATCTGTTGAGAGAGAGAGAGAGAGAGATCAGTAGTAACCTGCAATCTTAAGTATGTGTGTCCACACATGTGAGTATATAACAAAAACAACAATGACACATTTTCAGGCTGAAAGATTCACCTAGATATCACATTAATGTGCTTGACATTTCTATTATTTAGAAATGGAAGGGGTATCTAAGTGCTCCTAAATGAAAGTACATCTTCTGATTTCTGGTTATGCCCTGCTGGGAATGTGGAAGGGCTATAATGTGTGAACCTTGTGACCCTGTTTGTCAGTCTGTCTATCACATATTAAGTTTTGCATTTAGGTCACATTCCTCATTATTAAGTTAAAGACACATTATCTGACCATATTAGGTTGCTGTGACTGACATTTCATGCTTAAATAAATATAGTTAAGTTCTGCAATTTGACCAGTTTCTTGGGTTTTGTTATTCACAGTATATGGAACTTAATATGTAAATAACATGTTATTAAAACAGCATCTTGCTAAAGCTGGCAACTGTAACTTACATTTTAGTGACTGGATTGGTTTTACAATTAGGTAATAGAAAAACACACACACACACACACACACACACACACACACACACACACACACATTGATCAAGATATTAATCTGAGTTACTTTACCATCATTTTAATACCCTTTGTCAGTCATTTACAGATTACTACCATCTGGAAAATGGTAACATTTGCGCCCATCTAATTGTCATCTGAAATTCATGGAATCAATCCTTGCTAACTGTTTACTATAGAACCACCCCTTACAAGCAGTCACTTCTGTTGAAAAAAAAAATCAAATTTTAATTCATCTGGAGAAAACACATTTACTGATAACTTGTTTAAGGGATTGGTGTCATGTTTTGAGAAACTACTGATATACCTTTTATCAATGAACATGGAGCAAATTGCTTCTTGCTGAATATTTGAAGTTGGATCATCCCCAAAAGCAAATTTTGTACTAAATTTTTATGTTTCTCTGAGAATAGTTATGTAATTACATTAATGTTAGGAACATAAGCCTGCTACCTCAAGAATCTAGTCTTACTAAAAGATGAAACTTTGTCTTTTCTGTCTACCTCATGCTGACAAAGATCTGTAAATCTTCCCTATTACCTCCCCTTGCCATGACTATGTGTCGCCAGTTTTAAGCTTAGTGAATTACCAAAGAATATGCTTACATAGTGGAATGGTTGGGAGGGTCTCCAAGTAATGTGATCTGGTACATTTTCTTGGAGAACATAATTTACTATAAAATTTACCTTTTCCTTTCAATACATTTGCCGATAACATTAGCATTAGGAGAACAGGTAATGGGTGGACTGAGAATGCTGAGCATCCGACCTATACATAGTGTATCCTTCTTGGAGAGAAAGACGGATTCCCCATGTGAATAGCCTGTCATATTAAAAGCAACACAAACTCTGGTCATGTGATTAGTGACTGCTCTATCAGGTTAAGAAGATGATTATTTAAGTCTTTTTACCATCAAAATGCACTGGCAAAACCAGTGAAGCTAAGAGGCTATATTGGTTTAATGAGCTCTGGTAGCTGTCTGGGCCACAGCCACAGGACTGACCAGATTCAGATTTTGTCGCTGTGTGAAGCTAAATCCCCAATAAAAAAACACAAGAAGTTTGACTCTGGATGCCACTCGACAGCTTCTGTGTCTCAAATCAAAATGTTGCATTGGACTGCGAGGCTTGTAGAAATCGTTCTAATTGCATCAGATGAAATCCTCATGAGGCAACCCTGATCTTTTGAGATGTCATTGTGTTTAACGCGCTTAAGCCATGAAGGCAGGTTCTTGAGACGTTATATCCTGCTTTCCTGCCTTAAAATCTTTTGCAGTTGCCACATCTTGTCTATGTGCGCAGTGCTTGAGGATGTGGACAGGATCATAGCAGCTGCTCTTGACTTATCTATAAACGACACTGAACGTACAATGACTTTGATTTGATGAAAACTAGTTCTTGGCCTGGTTGTGTCATGAGGGTCACTGAACCATCCAATCTGAACCAAAGATAGTTTGAGTTGATTAAAAAGGTATGTAACTCACTCACCCTGCATGCCAAAGCTAGAGCTATCAGAAAACAGGTTTTTAATGATAACAGCTTCAGAGAGGTCCTGGCAAATGACTTGAACTTGCCTGAATTGAGCCATGATAGGACCCAGGAGAGATTCTATTTTGGAAACAGAGTGAGGGATTTTGATCTATTAATAGATCTGTATCATGGCCAATATCTTGTCTGCCATGGTGCCTAGATGTGTCTGGCTTCATGGAGGGATATCATATGATGTTAATTGGTGCCAACATTTTACTCATTAAGCCAAGTAAAAAAGTTGGTTTCTTGAGTGATTAAGGCACCCTGAGGGATGATGGTGTTGATTTTACACAGTCCCTGAAAACAAGTTCATAAGCTTTCACTGTGGCAGGCCTTCTTGCTCTTTAAGTTCCCTCCACAATCGAAGGTCTGATTTCTTTCTCACAAGGCTATCCTGACAAGAGCCAAGTGTGAGCTAAGCATGAAGGAGAAGATGGTCTGACACTACCTGCTTCGGAATGATTATTAATCCAAATAAATCCAAAATCCTGTATAGATGATTCAAATTTAACACAAATTTGGCCTGTCTGGACGAACATCAGCCAGAACAATTAGTTTAACGGGAATGTGTTTGATTTGCATGACAATTTGAGGTCGGTAACATAAACAAAGAAACTGTCAAACCAGCATTAAATGGTTGGATGATTTGGTGTCCTCATTTGAAGTAAGTCTGGATTAATCAGGATTGACTTCCCACAGAGAAGCATTTATGATCACTTTCATTTCTAAAAGGTTGATATGAAAAGGCCATTCCCTGGTCCCTATTTGCTACTGACCATAAAGCCTGGCAGCATGTGGGCTCCCCATCGGTATGTACTGGCATCTGTACATATCATTTCTGGTTGGGGTTTCTCAAGGAATTCCTGTTGTCAGCCAACTGTGGGTGCACCACTGACAAAGGAATGATCATATCACATTTGTTTTATTGACCTTCTGGTTGAGTAGTGGACTGGAAAAGGTCTGCCACTGAGCCAGCAAAGTCATTTGTAACAGGGGCATTAAGATGGCTCCAAGGCATTGAGTAGCCTCTGGAGTTGCAAGAACTCTCACTGAAACCTACATCCTGTTGGAAGTGGACACAATGTGTTTGACAATCCTCTATGAGTTTGACAATCCATAGGACAAGGACATGGCAGTAACGTACAAGACTGAGATTGGGTAAAAACTGCAAATCCATGTTGAGAAAACACGAGGGCAGGTGAAGGTCAGATTATTCCCATCTCATTAAAAAACCAGATGATTCAAATGGGATTGAAGATCATGTCTGCTCTTGAGGAGTACAGCACTTACCAGATGATTTTGGGGGAGAATGTCCAGATATATACTGCTGTGGCATTGCTATAGAGGAGATCAACCAGAATGGTGAAGATGCAATTCATTATTTGGTGAAGACCCAGGGACTGATATTTAGACTCAATGGAAGGACTCAAAATTGGAAAACTTTGTTGTGATTGGCAAACTGAAAAGAACTAAAGTAATGCCAGGTGAGTAGGGACATGAAAGTAGGCATCTGTGGGGTTGAGACTGATTGCTTACTTTTCCCTTTCGATGGAGTCATATAGACCTAGATGTGTCCAGCTTGAAGGAGAATGAATTTGTTCAGGTGACTCAGGTCTACAATCAGCCTCAACTTACCTTTGGCCTCTTTGATAAGGAACTGCTGTGAATAGAACCACAGCAATTGTTGTTTCTGTACAATCTCCACTACTCATTTGTCGATGAGCAACTGTATATCCTGCTGAAGAATATGGTCCTTCTCCCAATCTGATGGCAGACTGTTTGAAGGGGAGAGGAAGAAAGAGGATGGGATTTGATAAACAAAATCCGAATCCCCTCCAAAATGGCTTTTGTTACCCATGCTTTATGTGGGAATAGTGATAGCAACATGGTTCACAATGTTTTAAAGATAAATTTCCAGGTCTTTTCAAGCTTGTTTCCATGGTGAAATTCATTTTTTCAAAGTTTACTTTTGACCATTACTGAATGGAATTAAAGAAATTTTAGCTTAGAAAATGAGCATTTTTCAAATCAGAAGTGGTTTCTATTTCAAGTCTCTCCTAAATGACCTTGTACTAAAGCACAAAATGTATCACAACAAACAAGCATGACTACTGAAAATTCATCCAAATTTGCATGTTAAGTCATTTCACTTTACAGAATAAAAATGTTTACTTTGCTGAACTGCATTTTGTTCACACAGCATTTAATGACAGAAAACAAAAATATTAGCCTTGTGTCAGCAAATTCAAATCGATATAAAAGGATTTGGTACATATACCACTTGAAATTAATATGCATGATATACAAAGAAAACATTTCCTATCACAGTGTAAAAAATCAATAAATGCAAAGTATCAAAATCTTAAATTATAAAGAAAAAAGGTATAACCCTGAATTAATCTGTCCCAATGAAATACAAAAACAGCAACATGTTTCAAACAATCTAACTCCTTAAGTGGATTTGGTTAAGAATCCATCACTTGAAAAGACTTAATTAGAAAAGGGTTGATTAAAAGTTTTGACAAAAATCCCTTCAAAATTATGTTCTGTTGTATAAAAAAAGATTTAATGTTCTGTAAACTTTACTTATGTCTGCTTGTAAGCTGATAAACCAGTCCCCAAATTTGTACTGATACTCACAGGGGTGCATATCACTGCTTAAAATTTACCCAATATAATACAAAGGACGACACTTTGCCTTTTTATTATGTAACCTGTTTAAGGACAAACACCAATATTTCAAGCAAAACATCACATAGCCTAAAACTTTAGCACCAATTTTCAGCTCAAAGATTCAACATTTTGGACAAACATCGAAATCTGACTTACTACTCTATCTATAAGGAATAGCGGCATGTTGTGCAACATTACTGCTGGACTTGTCTATGAATGTGCTAAGTTAATATGCAAGTCAAGTGTGCTGAATGTAATATTGCCCTCTCACTGGTCCACAAAAATGAAGTTATCAGCTGGCATAAAATGTCATTTTGGTCAACCGATAAGCTGGTAGATTTCTACATATTTGGGATTCACTGTAAAGGCAAGTTGTGGTGAAGGTTATTATTGTCAATAATGTTTAATGTTCCTGTTTCTAACTACCAAATAATAAGTTTTATCACAATATATTTTAGATAACTTGGATATCAAAACAAACTGGTGAAGATAATCTTTATTATTTATTTCTTACAGAGATCAATGTTGCAGACATGTTGGCTTATTGTGACACTAGACTGGTCTTCATACGATCTAAACAAGAAGATACCAATATGGATCTGTGGACTAACCAGTCCACTAAATAAATCTAATCTATTGGGCATTTAGATTGACTATATAAATATATTCACAGAAAGCACCCAAATGATCCATACTGCTACCTCCAAATATTAATTCAAGAACTCAATAAATTTAACTGACAATCAGTTCAATTGTGACTCAATTACTTATTTCTGTCAACATGTGGTGGCAGAAAATTCCTGGGTTTTTTCCCCAACTTACATCAATATTAGCAAAATTCAACGACTTTTCCCAGGTCAGAAAAAAGTCCATAATTTTTCCTGACTTCTCCTCAATTTCCTTGTAGCGTGGGAACTCTGTAGCAACTGCATCCACTGGTCGGTTGTCTATGGGAGGTAGGGTTGTTAAGTCAGCACTGGGAAGCAGGAGGTTCGGGGGTAAAGAAACTTGATGAAGATTGCCTTCTAGACTGATTTGGCCATTGTCTGCTGGCATCTGGTTGAGATCTGAACATCCCTTGGGCATAAAGAATCCATTTTGCCTGGCTCACCTGTCATTCTCCACTGTCGCAGGGATGGTGGGTTCCTAAATAAACCTAAAGGTTACAGGTGGAGCAGCCAGATGGAGGGGCAGTTCCTGAACAGTCTGCCTCCAAACGCCTTCAATTTTGCCCTCAAAGAGCAATGGTGTGCAAAATGGAGTAATTTTTATAGCCAGATTGTGATGCAGTTTTAGCAATGTTGCATGTATACATGCATCACAATGTGTCAAGTCAAGATTGGCAGAGGCAGTCAATGCATTCACCAATGTATGAACTGCCCTGTTAATGACCTGAGCAATATGGGCCGTCGACCTACAGGCATGTTAGTTGGCCGATTTTTCTGCCAGGCTGGAACAGGCTAATGAGGACAGATCCAGCACTGAATATATGGCAACAATGTTTTGAACCAGCTTCGATGTGGCAAGAAATACATTCTTGTCCAATGCCTCAGGTTCAGTATAGTAGGCGGCAGAATGTGTCCTGCGTTTCGTATATTTAGTAATTGTATTGTTAGTTAGTTTTTTCTCCATGATTATATGTTATGCATAACTGTATTTTGGACCTGACCTTGTCCAAAATCAAGTTCATGTTGTACCTGACCAGTAACATCTGTTTTGTAAACAACTGAATACATAGCTAATATTTTTTCCTATGATTGTGGATCAAATATTCAGATTATTATTAATGTAAACATGTTTATTTTAGTCCAAGTCAGGGACATTGGATTTCCCCCACATATATAGTTCGTCCATGAAGTCGATGAGGACCACTTTAGTCATCCAGTGTTTTAGCAGGAACAAATGGTCTGTGGGTGCAGAGGTGGCCGATGAGGCCGACGTGTGCCCTGAATTTTCTGTGGCATTGTGGACATGGGATGGTAGCAATGCTGATTGTGGGATTACTGGCTCAGGATTTCCTGGCCTGCCTCCATTGTTCTGCCATGGCCATCCTGTTGGCCTTGCAAGCTGCAGCACCTTTAGTGATGGAAGAGCACCCCACAACCCTCTCCTGGGCAGTCTGCTCCCACGTGTCATAGTTAATGCCAAAGTTCTTGAATTCCCCCTGAGAATAACTTGGTCTACCTGATGTTTAGCAATTCTTTATTATAATTTTAGTAACAGATTTTATCTTGTTAACAACTTAGAATATTCTGAAATGGAAAATTCCATTAAGTGACAGAGTATTTTTAGACAATGGTAATTGCAACCAAGGTCAAGAAGAGGGCTTGTTTCCTTGAGAAATTCATCATTCTTGCTTTAACATCTTTAGTAGATTCATATTGTTGTGTTCTGTTTCTGATTTGGGTGGAATTATTTATTTTTAATTATTATTCTCTGGAATTACAAAGTGCTCATTAATATTCTTGGACAGATAGTGAATTCTAACAAGAACATCTTGGATTATATTATTTTGATTCATCAAAAGACTGCTGGCACATCTCCATGTCACAGGCCACTACAGGCACATGAGCACATTCACAATCAGAGTTGAAGTTTTTTTTTTGAACATCACTGGAATTTAATTAGAACTTTATTCATTAAGACTGGTGATATAACTTTATGGACTATTTGGGATTTAATTTGCAATACTGCAAGTTCTTTTTAAATTTTCACTTTGTATTCTAGTGAAATAAATTATTTGTTAAACGTTACAAAATGTTTTGGTTTTTGGTCTTTTCTATTACTGATGGCTAAAAGGTCAGATATATCACTAAGATCTCTGTAATTGATTTCTGGGATGGGATGGCTGGGCTGGTTGGCTGGCAGGTACAACTCTAGATGGGGAGATGGTACTACATGCAGGACCCACAGGATCCCAAAAATTACCCCATGTGCCCAGTCTTACAGGTCCATGAACTTGCTGGGGTACTTGCACCCATTAGGTTGCCTAAAAATGTGGAAACAATCCCCCAATGTGTCCAAATTATCTGCAAAGATGGAAATTAAGGTAAAATTTGGCATCTGGAATTGTGTTGCCATCTATGTTGTTGAAAGGTTGGTGTATCCAACCAACACAGCAACATTGCTGTATTCATCTCCTTGGTCTATATGATGTAGATGGAAATGGTTTATTTTTGTCTTTTAATAGGGCTTGACTCAAGGAGGAAGCAGGCTTATATTCATAATGTTGATGTGATCGGAGAATTTATTCAAAGGAGAAATCAACCACTGGCTTCTATTTTGTTATCTGTCTCTGTCATTTAATAAAAAGATAACAAAAACAAAAATTAACTAATTCAACTCCTTTATTTTTTTATAAAATCATAAATGGCAGGTATTATATTTCATTGATTTAGGCTTCATGATTTGAGTCTGAACATAAAATTACAGGCAGGTCTTTATATAGTCACTTCACAGATTGACTAGCAGTACCAACAATATCTGTGTCACTGAATGAATGCAGAATATTATACTGTCATCACAGAGCAAATCATTTGATCAATCTACCACTTCTTTATAATTCTCAACATGTCTTTTGTCACCAATATTGTTTATTTTCATTCTATCCATGCCATACAAAATACAGCCAAACTCATTCTGCAGCCCAGCTGTTGTTATTTCCTTGTTTTGATATCTTCATCTCCATCTTAACATCGATTCGGTTAGGGGTCACATGGCCAAAATTATCCTTTATCACAAACTGAGCCATTTTCCTTCTTCCTGTAAAACAAACAAAACAACAGAAATCTAGCAGAAGTATCAGAGAAGAACAGTATGCATATTTTAACATATTGCTGTGTTAGAAAAGAAGGCATCCTATGTTGTGTTGGAAGGTCGACATCAATTAAATCTTGCTCTTTTTTTCCAAACTGCAAACTATAAAGGTTGAATATCATGCCATAACCACATTAGATTAAATTTGTCTTTTTTATGTTTTTGAAGTTAGTTTATTGAGCCAAACTGAAGTGCAAATATCAATGAAAACAAAAGCTCCTGGTACCATTTTCTCAAGTTTTGTAACCAAGGAAATTACAGGAATTGATGCCACCAGTTTTTTGATGATGTAGGGAAGTCTAGTTTTATACAGGAAAAGGCACAGTGAAAGTGTAAAATTAAGGGCAATATTCTGCAGAAATGGAAATGTGTCATTCTGACAATCAGAGGCAAGTCTAACATTCAGGGGCCATAACTCTGCTAAATAATGTAGACGGTTGAGAATCAAACGCAGTCAAGATCTCAACAATATCAGGCTATATGTCAAATTCAGCTGAAATTTATTACTAATTAAGGTAGCTATGGTAGTCAAACAAATGAGGGCAGCTCTAACAGTCAGGGGCTGTAACTCTGCTAAAGACGACAGACAGGTGACAATCAAACTTGGGCAAGGTCTAATAAATATCAAACTGCATACCAAATTTAGATGATATCTAACAAGCAAATTCCTGGAATAGATGTCCACTGGTTTTTGTTGGCCTAATCAATATCAAGCTGCCAACAAATTTCATTTTAAAACATTTTATGGGAGCTACTGTGCAGAAACAGAAGTGGATGAGCCTGACAATCATGAGCTTTAACTCCATCAAATGATGCAGAATACTGACAGATTAAGTCAGCAAAGGTCACATGAAAATCAAGCTGGTAGACCTAAAATAAAGAACTACAACTCCGTTAAAACATTATGCTGAAGGCTGACAACTGGGCTCAGCCAAGGCCTCATCTTATACTGTGTGGAAACAAATATGTGCATGTTTTAAAATCAGGGGCTCTAACTGTTCAAAATGAACTCAGCCAATATTTCATCATTATCTACCTCAAGTTGCATGCCAAATCTGGTTTAAATTTAATAATAATTAAGGCAAAAATTGTGTGGAAATGAGAGTAGCTGGGTTTGACAATCTGCAATGTGATGGCATAAAACACTGACAACTGAATTCAGCCATGGTGTCATCAATAACTAGCTGCATAATATATTGTATTATTAATTATTGTGCAGAAACCATCAAATGAATGGAAGGAAAGACTGAAAGATGGATCGATGGACATGCCTAATTTAATGTCCCTTTCCTGTGACAATAATAACTAAAGTACTTAATGTGCAGAAATGAAAGTGGGTGGGTTACAAAATCGAAGATTACAACTCTGTTTAATGATGCAGAGCCCTGATAATCAAGTTCTGCCAGGGTCTCATGAAATTAAGTTGCATACCAAATTTTGTTGAAATCCAATAATAATTAGGAGAATAATTCTGTGGAAATTATTGCTTTTTTTTTTTGTTTTTGTTGGTTTTTATGGCACGTTTAACACATTACTGGCTATATCATGCCAAGGAAATGGAAGATAAGTGCCTTTCCCAAGATAGCTGACCCACACTGGCTTTGGCACATATTTAACCTATGAACCTTTGATTATGAGTCTGACGCTCTACCAACAGAGCTACAATTGCTTTCTTATTTTTGAAATGAAGGTGGGTTTGTCTGTCAATTAGGGGCTATAACTCTGCTAAATAATGATGTTGATTAATGACAAACTGTCAAGATGCCCTGAAAATCAAACTGCATACCAAATTTAGTTGAAATCCAATAGTAATTAACCAATTCATTGTGCGGTAAAGCATATGTAAAATAGTTAGGGCAATAACTTGGCTAAAGGATGGTACTGAAAACTGACAATCAACGCAAACCAAACATCCATTAATATCAAGCTGGAAACTAAATATGAATGAAATCCAAAAATAATTAAGGAACTTTTTGTACAGAAACAAGAGCGAGTGCATCTGGCAATCAGAGACTGTTAAGTCAGCTAAAAGTTGCAGAAAGCTGACAAAGGCAGCCAAGGTCACATCATTATCATGCTGCATATCAAACTGGGTTGAAATCTAATACTAATAATGATTAAGGCAGTCTCTGTTCAGAAACAAAGTGGGTGGATTTGACAATAAGGGGCTATAACTCTGCCAAACAAAGATGTACAATGCTGACAATCACTTAGACAGGGTCAAAACATTTTCAAGCTGCATACCTAACTTAGTAAAAATCCAAGAATGATGAAGGGCGGTATCACGCTTAAATAAAAGTGGAATCGACAGTCAGATGGCTCAACAGAGGAAGAGGTCACATTTAATATGAAAAGCGGAAGATAACTATGACCTCAAAGATAAACTGAATTCTATTTTTGCAACAATACCTTCAATGAGATCCAAGTAGAGCTTGAGGAAATACATTTGTGCTGGTAGAGGCGTGCCTATGTACTTGGAACTCTGAAATGGAGACAAGACATGTATATACAAAATTTGCATGCAGACAACAACTACAGTTAAGTTTTGACAATCACACTTCTTTATCTATCACTTCTAAAATTTTATGAATGGGGGGAAAACTCTTTTCAATTTAAAACTCTATATGACAGTTGCTTTTTTAGATATATTTAATGGCAACAGTGCTTTTCTTTTATTAATGTGACTAAACTATACTACAACAGTATGAAGATCTGGGTTGTCCAACAATGGCCAGAGGGCCAAATCCGTCTTGCCAAATGTTTCTATCTGGCCTGGCAACTGTTCATAACTTATGCCTTTATCTTGTGCCTTCTGTTTCCAAAATTTGCTCACTGGCCCCGTGAATGAGAAAAAAATTGCAATGTAGCCCCTCAAGTGAAAATGTTGGACACCGCTGATATAGATCGTACATGGTATGTATGTATGTATGTATGTATGTATGTATGTATGTATGTATGTATGTACTGCACGATCTCACTATAATGCCCTTCAATATAACACAGCCACTGTTATAAGGTGTGTATGGTCATGGATCCCATTTCTTTAAATGGTAGTAAATGTATATGTATTATGTACTTTATTACAAGATGGCCTCACTGTAAGGCACTATACCCAATGGCTTCCATGGACAGTGTTATAATGATGGAAAATGAATGTGATATGACATGTCAACACAATATCATGTATACAATGTTAATTACAGTTTAGTTCTAAAGAATATAAAATGCAAAAGAAATAAGGAAAAAACACTGCTTCTTAATCATACAGATTTGTTTTGTCTGAAGTGTTTTAATTGGATGATAAACTTGGTCACTTATTCAACCAAGCAGTCAATAAATAACAGAACTTGCACATATCCAACAGTTATAAATGAGCACTTACTTTAAGTATCACAAGATCTGAATGAATAATTCAAGCATTCTGTATGCCTGGAGGACATCGATGGCCAGATAAAGGTAGATATAAAGCGATTTATGTATGAAATTAGCATGTGCCCAAGTTGTTTTAAAATAAGTAAAAAACACTTGTCCCAGATTAGTGTCTCTGAAAATTTTATTTGTCCAACTTCAAAAATTGATAGCCTGGGATGTCAGGCTATGGGATTTGATCAGTTCTGAAGGATGTCAAATTCATGTTATCAAATGTGCTCCACTGTCATACGCAAACTGGTTAAAACATGTACTGGAATGAGAGAGAAAAAAAATCAAGTTTTGTAACAAGAGGAGCATAATCTCCAATTTTTTCTCTCTCTCCTAAAATTTCTTTTTTAAAGGCAATACTGGATTATGCAAAACCAATTTTTTGAGTAAAAAAATGTTTCTTCAATAATACTTACCAATCATAATACCTCAGGAGAACTACTACTACCTCACAAATCCAGCCTTCTCAGGCTAAACCTTTTAGTAAAGAAGTTTAAAGTAGACTGATCTCCCTTTGAAACAGGGATTTTGGACCAAATATTGTGAATATTTCAGTTATTAATGGAACTGAGTATATACTCTCAAAATGGATGTAACTGTGGGGAATCTGTAAACATTACTGAAGAAACATATTTTACTAGAGAAAAAACGGGTTTCTTCTTCAAAACATAACCTGATCATAATACCTTAGGAGAATAGGTAAGAGGTGGAGGGAGTTACACACCCTTATCCCAGAAAGGTCATCTCCTGTTCACTAAGGTACAGGAGGCAGCTTCTAGATAGATAACCAAGCTAGAAGACAGACTCCATATGCCAGGGCCAGAATTCTGTAAGGGAAAAATTTCCCACCTGCAAATCCAGTAAAAGTTGGGAAGCCGCATTCTTATGTAGCTACTGAACAACCCTTCAAGGTAACCTATTGCACAGCAGCGATAAGCCCAACCAAATCTAGCTCAGACTTTTGGGAAGAGAGATCTTGGAGGTAAAAGCTGGAGGACATCGATTGACTCTGGTGGTGCACTGTGTTCATGCTGACACCAGTGGGTGAAATTTCTCCATTTCCTTCATTTTCAAAGTGGAGGGCTATCTTACTTTAGCAATTCTCTCCATGACTTGCTGAGAGAACTGCTTGTTATTAAGGGCTTGTTTAATATGATCCAGATGGATTGGGATGAAATACCTGCCACTGTGCTTGCTTCAGCAGATGCATAAAGTTCTCTATTTTCCTGGGAATGAGGTAACTGATCTATTTTCACACTTCAGTGGAGTATTTAGGTTGAAGTAACACTGTGACTCTCTTGCCTTCTGTATCACCTTCGTAATCAGGTGTTGGAAGGTAAGCATATGCATCCAAACTGTTTCAATCAATGGAAAGTGCATCAACTGTCCAGGCCTTCAGATGCGGGACTAGTAAGACATTGATTGGGAGTTTTGCATTTCACCTTGTCATAAATAGAGCCACCATTTGTCGATCTCAGAGGGCACAAATGTGAATGAAAATTTAGGGATGAAGGAACCATTCCATTTGTATTGTTTGATTCTTCCAGGACAGTGAGTCCACTAACACATATAGTCAGTCTAGAATATGATGGACTTGTATGTGGATTTGTTGTGGAAGACACCACCTTAGAAAATCCGAAACTAGAAGGCAAAGGTCTGGAGACTTGATTCCCCCTTGCCGTGTGATATAATTCACCACAGTGGAGTTTTCTGACAGAATGATGATGAACAGTCCAAGTAGCTCCACCTGCCACCAATGAAATGCTTTCTGTATGGCTTTCATCTTAAGGATGTTGATATTCAAAAGATGATCCTGAGTGGACCACACTCCACTGGCCTTGTGGAATGATGGAAGATGTGTACCACAGCCCTCTGCACTTGCATCTGTACAAACAGTGATCTCTGGTGATTGTACATGCAAGGGAGTCAACTGAGTTTGTGCCATCTACTTTGATGGAACCTCATATCCATGGAGACAGTTATAAGTTTGTCCAAGGGGCAAAGTCTCAGCTGCCATTGTGACAACAGAATAATTTCTAAAGGTCTCATAAAAAGGCTACCTAGGATGATGTAATCTAACCCTGCAACAATCAAATGCAGTAGCTGAAGAAATCCTTGAACTGTCCTTTGTAAGCAATGAAGTAACTGTCATGTTGATTTTCAATGCCATTCTTGAGGGAGACATGCTTTGTTTACCTGTGTTGTGAACTCCATGCTGAGATGTACAAAGTGCTGAGATGGTATGAGGTCAGATTTTTCCATGCTGTTCCAGGAAGCTTTGTGAATGGGGACGTGATGGTAAGCATTTTGTAAGTCCACACTTACTGCAAAGCCCCCCTCCTGAAGTGCGTTTAAAACCCATAAAGTGTGAATGAATTGATTGAGAGCACTTAAGTCTATAACAGTTTGGAGAGTGCTGTTGGATTGTAGGACCAGGATGTCACACATACACACCCACCCACCCATGAAATTTACGAATGATTTTGACTGCCCTTTTCTGGAGAAGGCTGATGACTTCTTGCTGCATAGTGGTTGCTCTGAATGGGTCATTGAGGATGTTGATAGCTGAAGGGACCCTCAACAATGGAGGGTGTGAGCTAAAAGTAACCACTTGCCAGATTCATTTATGGTCAATCGGGATGTCAAACGAGGTTGGTGAGAAGATGATTTGTTATAGGCAGACTGGCATGGACAGAAATGCTGGTGAAAACAATTGCCTTCTCTCTGCCTCTTGTCCACATTCATTCTTGAGAAGTGTGGTCATCTCCACTTAAAAGGTTAGTAGGACTGTTTGCCTGTGCACTATGTCCTAGGCTAGCACTTTTGATCCTTTTGTTCCTGTAATTATTGATGTAGGCATCCTAAAAGATAAGGAACTCTTCCAGACTGGAATGCTAGTTTGTCCTTTCTGATCAATATTTCAACAGATGTGAGAACTGTAGACCATTCTGTTGATGGAGCAGGATGAGGGAAACAAAACTTTGATGGCAGCAAGTGGAAGACCTCTTTGATTAAAGCCAAGATGGCAGAGTCTCCTCTTGATATCGTGCGATCTGACAAAGATGATGTGCAGGTCTGACATATATCTGTTGATTGGCAACAGAGCAAGCTACTCATGTAGAGTGGTTGTTAGTCCTATGTTTCCAATGTTTACACAGCTTACAGCTGGTCATGCCCATGGTCTTCATTTGTAAGACGAAAAAGAGCAGACAAAATATATACAAATGTAGCCCATCACACGTTCGCTTTATGAACTCGGAGAATGTACATGTAGAGCTACACACTATCACAACTGATCTGTTAAAGGGTGCATGTGGCAGCCAATACAGGTAGATTATTAGACTGTTGCTAATAATACTTATAAAATGGACACTAACAAATAGCAGTTCTAATAAAAGTTACTAGCCAGAAAGGCTAACTGACTGCCTATACAGGTAAAGTCACTGAAGCTTCACTTATAGTAACTACAAAATGGATGCTATGACTAAACTATGTACAGAAAACTTACCTGAATGTATCCAACCATGGCAGAAACAATACAACAATGTAACTAAGTTGTCTACAGCACACATAATACCTGCACACAAAATAAAGCTAAAGCAACGTGAGGGGGTGCAATAGCAACCTGTACAGGAATGTGCCAAGGGCACCTATGTGTGTGAGGATGGTAAAGTTATTATTCGAAGAAAAGACAGAGAACTTTGCAATGGAAAGAAAGAAGCAAGAAAAATTGAAAAGTTGAGACAGAGTATCCTTCCATTTGAAGAGAACACTCCTCCAACTTGCTAAGGTACAAAACTGTGTGTATGTGTGTGAGTGTGTGATTTGGATTTTTAACACAGCTTTAACAATTTTCCAGTCATATCGCTACAATGTCTGCAGTGTGGCAGTTTATAGTGATGTCTAGCACTGGGGTATCATGCCGCAGACATGTAGCATGTAGCATGATGTCCCACCCAGTCACATTATCCTGAAACCAGGCCGACCAGTCCTAACACTAACCTCTTAATGCTGAGCGCCTAGCGGGGCAGCCGTTAGTACCATTTTTATAAGTCTTTGGTATGACTCAGCCGAGGATCGAACCCACGACCTCCAGCATCTGAGGCGGACGCTCTAACCACTAGGCCACCGAAGCAGTCTTCGGTAGGTACAAAACTTGCAGAATACTTGTAGTAATGCCTCTCTCTGTACAGAGTTGTAACTGAATCATTACGGGATTTGGTGTCCATCCCTGTATCATGGGGAAATCACTCAACTGCCACCTATGTGGGCAGGCAACATTTGGTTTCTTAAATAAAAAGTTTAGCCTGGGAGGGCTAGATTTATGAGGTAGTAATAGTTCTCCTCAAATATTTTGATCATGTAACATATCTGAAAAAGAATTGGGTTGTTTTAAAATTTCTGGCAACTTACTTCCACAAGATTGACACCTGCTTTGTCATACTCCCCTCTGATGGCATGAGCTGAGGCCAGATTGTATTGCATGATCGCCTTGGCTCTGGTCAAATCGCGTGGAGACCATGGATAGCAAGCACCTGATACAGACACATACGAAAGTGAAAGTAAATATTCACTGGTAAAACACTTTCTTTTAGAATACTTTACCTGATCCAAACATGTTCAGATAACTTCCACTACTACATAAGGAAATCAGCTGTTTCATAAATAAAAGACATCATGAACAACTTTTTGAATGTTTCTCTACCACAGGTGACTGACACTTAATACAGTCATTGGCATTGCTACGCATATGCAGACACACAAGCATAATATAGAAAAAAGACATATATTACATTTACATTTCTAGGATATCCACCCAGTCACATGATAGCGCTGTGAATGTATGCAAACTATATACTACGATGTATATAAATTATAGAGTTACCACCCTTTAATATCATACAAATCTGTGAGAATTCCCAATTGTCAGTTTTCAAATTTTCTTATATAATCAATTTGTACTTCTTTCTAATATAACTATATTCAATTTAGTTTTATACCTTCCATTTATCTGAGAATTATTCTCTCATTTTATGCTTGCTTGGTACATGATGAGGTAGGTCTGTGAAGGGTACCGAAAAAAATGTTCAGGGAGTTATAAATGGCTAGAGAATTTATGATTTTTTTTCTCCCTTTAACAGTGACTTTCAGGTTTGTCTGATGGCTGATATACATAAGCTTGACCATGTATGCTGCAATTTATCCCAGTAACTCACTTTTAAAAAGCTAATATCTTGTAGCATCTAAACAAACAGAATATTTGAGATTTATAAAAAAAATATAAGCTAAAGTTGAAATAGTTAAACGAAAAAGGTTAAAAAGTTTAACAATTGCTATTAGCATCAAAATACAATCAGGTCAAAGACATTATACATACAAAAATGCATACAAAATTGTATTTGTCTACCTCAAGTTATTTTTGCTTACTGTATATACTCACTTATAAGTCAAGTCAAAGTGCAAACAACAAAGATCCAGCTTTGCCATATCATAATGTACCTGCTGATCATGGTCTATGTTGTTTGTTCTACCAATTACTCAAGACAGTTTTATATTATTTTTCCACATTGTCAGAAGACAGTAACTACACAATAAGATATCAATGAGGAATTTAAACCAGAGCATAATACGTAGTCTAAGAAAATACATACCTTTATTTTCTATAGTCTCCAGATCCTTGTCTTTTTCTATCTTCTCACCTTTATCCAATGCAAGTAAATTAAAACATTAAAAAAAAAACATTTTACTTAAAACTTTAAAGAATTATTTGATTATGAGAATACACACATATAGTGATAATCTACACATCTGGTAGAATGGTTTTAAGTTTCATACAGAACTTAATCTGATAATGAATCCAAAGTCCTTCAGCACTATCTGAAGTTTCTCTGACAGATCTGCCTGGCCTTTCTATTCTTATTATCCTTGTATACCCATCAATATTCAGCTGAATTCATCTCTAAGACTGCAAGTGAATGTTCCTTATCACTGCAGCTTTTGTCTCCAGCCAAATCCATGATATGTATGAAAAGATATGTAAGGACTGTTTGCTATTGTCTCCAGCCAAATCCATGATATGTATGAAAAGATATGTAAGGACTGTTTGTTATTGGTTTTTAAGACTTTAAACACACTGTTGGCTTTATTTTACTGAAAAATGGGAGGGAAGTTCCTTTCCCAAAAACACACCAAAGCAGCCAACCCAGATTGACCTTGGCAGGCACTGAACCCACAACCCTTTGATTATGAGTCCAACATTCTACCAACTGATCTACTGTGGTTAACAGGAATGTAAAGATCTTTAACAGTTTGTGAGAGACAAAACTGTATGAGACACACCAGGTTTATAAAAACAGTAATGGAAATACTTTCATGAAAACCAGTTTGAACTATGGTAAAATATCTTTAAAGAAAAATCTGGACTTTAAAAACTTGTTATCTATTCACAGATCATGATTTAATTCTAAGATATTTTTACCAACTTCATGGTTCTGGCTAATAAGATAATCTAGATGATGGGCAAATATGAATTATCACAAGGCCATGCCAAGTTGTCTCTGTCCAGTGTTATGTATATCTATACTTTATGCTAAATTATCAAAAGTTCATGCCAAGCTGTCTCTGTCCAGTGTTATGTGTATCTATATTGTGTGCTAAATTATCCCAAGGTCATGCCAAGTTGTGTTTGTCCAGTGTTATGTATATCTATACTTTATGCTAAATTATCACAAGTTCATGCCAAGTTGTCTCTGTCCAGTGTTATGTGTATCTATATTGTGTGCTAAATTATCACAAGTTCATGCCAAGTTGTTTCCGTCCAGATATTCTGAATTATCACAAGGCTATGCCAAGTTGTCTCTATCCTGTGATATTTGTATCTATACTGTGTGCCAAATTATCACAAGGCCATGCCAAGTTGTCTCTATCTAGTGTTATGCGTATCTATATTATCAGGGGTCACCCTACCAGGCGAAGTGGGCGATTAAGTCGCCTAAGAAATGTAAACTTCACCTTCTTTTGTTAGGAATGCAAAAATGACTTCGCCCTGCGATTTTTTAGAGGTACCCCCTCACCTTAGGCAAGTTTATTCTAGTATTGTATTGTAGCTAAAGGTATTCTTCAAGCCATCAGTAGCTAGGCCTAGTTTTGATATCAATTACGCTGACAAACAAACTCTTGCACATTCACAGGCATGTGTTTTGATAGCTGATTGACCATTAACCATTTCCCAAGTTGGCAACTAGGCCCCTATCACTACCCGATTTATGCATGTTATCCTTCGATGATAAAAACATACATACTTGTGTTTCGAAACTTTAACAATAGTATGTATTTTAATAATAAAAATGGTGATATGGATATTTTAACTGCCTCTCGTACACTTTTGGCATAAAATTAGTTTGAAACTCTAAGTCTGCCAGTAACGGGAGGAAAAAATAGCGGACATCGCTATGTCTGGGAAGTACCAGTTTATTAGATTCTCTGTTTTCGTAAATCATTGAGCAAATATATACAGACAAATATACAATTCATACAAAGTAAAGCCTAGGTATTATGTTATTGAAGATTTAACTTTAAAATGCAATTATATAGGTCAGAAACGTATGAGACAATGCTATGTTGTGGAATTCGCGTGAAGCGTTGTAAGGTCAAAGTTGTTTTCTAACTGGACTCGCATTTGTGAAAATATGGAAAAAAAGCTGTGATGCAGATAATATTTAATCAAAGCCAAAAATTAATACAAGTACGTAGACAAATAAATAAACCATAAATATGCAATCCTATCATGGACTGTTGTAATGAAGCTATATAAAGTGACTGATTACAATACGAAAACTCCTCCTTCTAAAAATAGATGGACTCATGTCTGTGTTGATTCGGTTGGAAAGAAGGGTTTATTTCGTATACCGACTATAAATGAGCCATGTCTGTAATTTTATGCATTTTAGTGTGGAATGTATGAATAGTTACAGTAATGTTTTATCCGCAAAACAAAGACATGAGGACACTTGTGCATTTGCCCTCATGTACATGGTACAGGAGTTGTGTCAAACGAGTTTAGAAATCTTTGAAAGTGCCATTATTGCGAACTTTTAAAAAGTATATAAAAAAAGCAAATACAAAAATATATAAAAAATTGATTAAGGGTAGTTGATTAAGCATTTTTATCAACTTGTAATTACAATAATGTAATCCAGTTACTCAGTTAAATTTTGTTACAGTGCATTTTCTATTATTCTCTTTTAGAGTCATATGGCCAAAATAACTAATAAAATTTTCTACTAGAAAATAAAGTATTGCTTAAATCCAATGTTAAATGCAAATATGAATACTGGGAAATAGCGGGCATAAATCAAATAAGAGAACACACATTATATATATATATATATATATATATATATATATATATATATATATATATATATATATATTGCGTTTCTTTCTTCGCATCCACTTCTCCCTGTTGAGCTCTCGCTTCTCCCTGTTCTGTCCAAAAGAAGTCACTTCTCACTAAAATTCAAGACTAGCTTTACCCATGTATTATGTGCCAAATTATCACAAGGCCATGCCAAGTTGTTTCCATCCAGATACTCTGAAATTAACTGAATTAATTCCATGTCCTATCTTGTGAGATCACACTGGCACAAATATTATGGAGTAAATATTATACCTTAGCTCAGGTTTTCCCTTTAATCAAAACATACAGATGTGCCAGCATTTACCATTAACTCCATTAATAATCAAAGTACTGGGAATACTGATGCGTTCATGGGTTGAAGTCCTACTATGATATATCAGACCCAATGGAAGAAGATAAGTCCAGATATGCAGCAATCTTTTCTCATTTTTACTATTATAAACATACTGTTCTTGCTAATCTTGACAATATTTTCTGTTTTCTTTTCTTTTATGTCATATGAGAATTGATATTACCTGATTAAATATTGCTTGAGGAATTGCCATGGTGATATGCAATTAAGAATAGTTTATACATTGTTTTAATACTACAATCAGTGGAAAAGTATCAAAAGGAGATAATTACTATCAGATCTAATCATTTTCCTAAACCTGACCTGCCTCTCTGGACATAAATTTGGCCTGAAAGGTCAGTGACTCTATACTGTCTTACTAATTTCAATCAGACCATAAGGTTTGCTATTAATATTAGTAATAGAAACTATATTTGGTAATCAAGAATGGACATTATACCATAAGTAATGCAGGACTGAAATGACTCCTACCCAAAATCACACACAAGTGGTTGTTGTATATATGTTCTCACGTACACACGTGAACACCAATGTTGAATCTGAAAGCAGTATACTGCACTTGCTACAGAAATGGCAGCATGTAAATAATGCCACAAAGTTGTGGAAAATGTATGGATGAAAAGTATTCTTACCCAGTTCTGACTTGTGTTCTGGAGGTATGGTAGATATGTCTGTGACTAGATCTGAGTTGAGATGTTGAATGCCATCTGCTATCCTGTCCAGGGCAACAAGAGATTCTCCCATGTACAGGTGAGCCAGATATCTGCAAAACATGGTGGCTGTTAATGGTAGTGAGATTAGCTATGAAATACCAATAGATATAAAACACTTATATAGGACCTCTCAGGACAAATGCAATGGCATTAATCACTTCATTACAAGAAATAAATCACCATACCTAACAAGTTTGATTTTTAAAAACAATTTCTATAGCTTAAAGTATTGGCTGTGAAATTAATAGGACTATGATATGATTTGGAGTTCTATTTTACTGACAAATCAACTTTTCCTTGGCCTGCATAAAATCTTCCTGTTGGAGAAACACAAAACAGAAAATGTATAATTGACAATCAAATTCTTGTCACACACAATACTCTCATGTTCACCCTCTGATGACCTCCCTTTACTCTTTACCTTTGAGCCCCTGAGCATCTTGACTGTTTAAGTAGTTGCTCTGAATACTGCAAGGCCAGGGTGTAGTCATTCAGGCTAAGGGCTACATAGGCACTTGCTGCTAGGACTGAACACCTAAATACACAAGAGACAATTTTTTAATTCCACTTAATATTTATAGGTTCTACATATTGTAGAAATAAAATTCATATTGTGAAAGGAAACTTTAATTGCAAATTATGTTTGTCAGATAATACTTGCCCAATCACATTAATTTAGGAATTACTTCTGCTGCATCAGGAATCCTTCCCTCCAGGAAAAAGAAAATCATGTCAATATAAAAAACATCTATGGGACAAAACTCTTGCAAGATACCATTATAATTACATCCCCTTGCCATTTCCAGGTAGCCCCACGTATCCCAGATGTTTTTTCCTTTTAGCTTGAGAAAAATATCATAGAGGATGCTCACATTTGCAGGAAGGTATGACTGGACTTTGTTATAATATGATAGGGTAAATATTCTCAAAATATGATAGGGTAAATATTCTTAGAGAAATTTCATTTACAATAAAAAAATAATTTTTGCTGAATGTATTATCCAATCACAGTCATGTTAACAGGAGGAGGAAATCCACGAGCTTCCAAAATTTACTTTGGTTAGCATGTGGAGTAATTAAGACTCATGAAGGAAGTGTTTCATCTCAGTTAAGATTGATATCCAATTAGTTAAGCAACTGATAAAAGAGGCATCACGGGAGCACCTGCAGCAGGTGCATGAAATGGCCAAAGTGGAGCAGGTCTCATGGTTCATACAGCCTCAGTTATTTTTCAAGTACTTCCAACAGTTTTCCAGAAGTACATTCTATTACTGAAACTGAACTTTTGTCATGTTATTTTATTTATCACTGCATAAACTGGCACAAAAGCAGAAAAAGACAAATTTTGCTTTCTCTGTCAAATACATTACCTGATCATATCACATTAAGAGAATAGGTAAGAGGAGGAAATACAAAGCATCCTACATCTACCTATATCACCCAACTAGAAAATGACTGCTCTAATAATGGAGTGTGTGTGTGTGATTTAGATTTTCAACGTAGCTTTAACAATTTTCCAGTCATATTGCTACGATGTCTGCAGTGTGGCAGTTTAAAGTGATGTCTAGCACTTGAGCATCATGCCGCAGACATGTAGCATGATGTCCCACCCAGTCACATTATACTGACACCAGGCAGACCAGTCCTAACACTAACCTCTTAATGCTGAGCGCCTAACGAGGCAGCTGTTAGTACCATTTTTAGAAATCTTTGGTATGACTTGGCCAGGGTTTGAACCCACAACCTCCAGCATCCAGGGTGGACACTCTAACCATTAGGCCACCAGAGCGGTGGTTCTAATAATGGAAGAAATTCTCCTAATGTTAGTTCAGCACAACAGGAGACCTTAGTTGATACATGTGCATTAGAGATTCCTGTGGTATTCTGCACCAAATTATGGTCTCAACATTCAAGTTTTTCCAGGTGAATCCAAAGAAAGTGGCCAATACTGCCTGGTTCAGAGGTTCTGCTGTCAGAAATGGGGAGTGGTTACTGTTTATACAGCTACCACTAGCTGAATGAGGTTCAGTTCTCTCCTCTGTGAGGCCATGTACCACACAAAAAAGCTGGAGACAATGGTCTGGGCATGCCATCCACTACATTTAGTCTTGAATGAAGAAGCTATGTTTGAATGCCAGACTTGTGGAAATTGCATGTATTTTGTAAGCTGAGATTTTTACGAGGTTTTATAACTCCCTTTAATCAAGTGGTCAGCACTTGTAGTGTTAAGTCTTACTTTTCGGACTTGAGGGACAGAATAAGCCTTGACTGGCCAATGTGGACCTTCTTTATATGTTTCAGACATTGTCTAAGAGTGCATCTTGGAGCTTAACCTCTCCCTACATACTGAGGACAGGGGTCAAACAGTTATTTGTTGATTGAAATGTGACCACAACCTGGTTTTTTTTGCAATTAAACCAGGTTATGTCATTAGGACAACCAATCTGTTGGGATGGAACTGCATGCAAGCACTATCAGAGAACAAATCTTATATGATAGCTGACTAAGGGATGTGAATGACAGGGCTTGGATGAGATAAGCTATGACAACACCCAGGAGATATTACATTTTAGAAATAATGTGAGCAAGCATTTTCTGGATAAATCTAAATTGGACAACAAGTCAGAAATGTCCTTGCTGCATCCAATATCATCTTGTCCATGTTCTGATATCATGGAGCAGTATCACTTTATGGTGATGGGGGCTAACTTTTTGTCTTCAAAGAGAAACAGAAAGAAGATGGCCATCTAATGGATGGAGGTGTGTGTGTGTGATTTGGATTTTTAACATAGCTTTTAACAATTTTTCAGTCATATCGCTATGATGTCTGCAGTGTGGCAGTTTAAAGTGATGTCTAGCACTTGAGCATCATGCCGCAGACATGTAGCATGATGTCCCACCCAGTCACATTATCCTGACACCAGGCCGACCAGTCCTAACACTAACCTCTTAATGCTGAGTGCCAAGCAAGGCAGCTGTTAGTACCATTTTGTAAGTCTTTTGGTATGACTCGGCCGGGGTTCGAACCCATGACCTCCCGCATCCGAGGCAGACACTCTAACCACTAGGCCACAGGAGTGGTTAAGGGATGGAGGCAGAGAGTGGTGTGATGTCATTGGTGTGATATCGGTCACTAAAAACCTGCCATTTCTCTTCAGAGTGGATGGCCTTCTAGCTGTTGTGATCCTCTCTTAAGTTCTGAACTCCTTTTCATGCAAGGCATCCCTGGCAAGAGCACAAAGGCGTTCTGGACACATATGGAACAGAGGCACACTGGAATGCGGGAGTAAAGTTGGGCCTGCTATGACATTCCTGGGTATTTCTGTCACCATGGTTGTCAGATAGTTGATCCAGAATTTGTCCCATCCTAGACAGGTGATCAGAACTATCTGGCAGTGTGTCCCTCACTTTCTGAACTACATTTGGTATCAGGACTGATGGAGGGACTGCATAGGCCCACATTTCCTCCCAACTGACTCACAGAGCACTGAATGCCCATGCTTGTGTCTAGAAAATGGGAGACAAACACGAGTTATGAAATGATCAACCATAGAATAGACTCAAGTGAATGTTGGAGTATGGAGAGACCACTCTGTATGAACCAGCTGCCCTCTCCTTGACAAGAAGTTAGCTAATATATTAAGCCATCCTGGTATGTGGCAGACATGAATATTTATCTGGTATTGGATGCACCAATGAAGGTAATCTCATATCATGACACAAAGGTTCTGTGATTCTGTCCCTGTTTGAGGAGGTACATGACTACTACCGAATTGTCCAACAGTATCAGGACTGTATGTCCACGCATGCGTTCTACTCAGGTATTGGAGGCACTGAAAATGGCTTTTATTTCCAGGAAGATGACGTGAAGCACCATCTCTTGAAGCATCCTCTTGACACTGACCATCAAAAAGTCCAGTAGTGTGTTCTTCAACCTGATAGACTGGCATCTGTACAAATTATTATTTCCAGTTGTGGATTTTCAGGGGGTATTCTTACTATGAGTGACTTCCTGCCTTGTAATTGGAGAATGAAGTTTTGGATGTGGGTCAAGATTGTAATGAAACTTCACCACAGGGCTGGAAGGGCTAACTGTGAAGGGGCAGATGAAAGAAAGAAAGAGGCAGACCTGAAATTACAAATTTTCTGGTCTAGCATAATATGAACTACATACATCTTACAAAATTTTCTAGTTTTTCTTTTACTTTATTGGAACTTAGATACAACCTGAAAATACATATCTGCTAACACATATGACATGGATCTGAAATTAAATTATAACAATATTCACAAAAACACATTTCATACTTAAAAAGTTCAATGGCTGTACATTATTCTGAAATAAATGAATTTCACAAAATACATATGGATTGATATAAAATTAAAAATCATACGAACTTTTCAGGTGGATTCTAGTAGCCAGCTATAAAAATGACTGCAGAAATCTTTTTAATAAAAACAGGCCGTTAGTGATAAAAGCAGGGCTTTCATAAGGGACATAATAAACACACACACTCCAGGCGCTTATTGTGCATAAGTGCAAAAATATGAGAAACCCGAGCATTTGGTCCACCTACTGAATTACCATAGCTATCCAAAATGAGTCAAACCATATTTTGTTATATGGTATGTGGTACATATACCCATATGATTGACAGAATTGTTTTCATTGAGAGCTATTGAAATCTGGGACACTTGATTGTCAGGCCCATCACTTATTTCCCTAAATATTGCCACATGTTCAATTCTCCCAAACCTCAATCAATACAATATGCAACACAAATATTGCAACATCTCCAATACCCCTCAACCTCATTCAATAAACTAATAAACACAAATACTACCACATCTCCAATACCCTCCAACCTCATCCAATAAACTATGCAACACACAAATATTGCCACATCTACAATACCCCATAACCTCATTCAATAAACTGTTCAACACAAATACTAGCACATCTCCAACACCCCTCAACCTCATTCAATAAACTGTTCAACACAAATACTAGCACATCTCCAATACCCTCCAACCTCATCCAATAAACTATGAAACACACAAATATTGCCACATCTCCAATAACCCTCAACCTCATTCAATAAATTATGCAACACACAGTTCTATCTCAGTTTCCATCCCTATGTTCCACATACTTGCAGTCTCCATATGTTCTGGATTGAGTCTTGCCTGGTTGGTCTTTGTATATAGGCTTTTATGGTTGGGTATCAAAGTTAAGATCATTAAAAAAAAATAGACCTGTCTTTGCATGAACTCCATGAAAACATGACATAAAGATCATGCCAAATAACAGCTGGATCCAAGGTTCTCCAACTGTGTGACATAATCCTAGATTACAGTAGTATATACACAATTCTTTAATTTGTTTGTGGTAATCAATGATGGTACACCGATGCCTGACATACAGAAACTGCTGGATAAGTATCATGACTACTCTAAGGGTGCTTTTCACAGATACTCATTAAGGCTTCTGACAATATCATAATGAGCACAAGCATGTCTCAGCAAGTCACTTTTGTTTTGGACAAAAATCAGATTTAAAAGCAAATTTTAAAAAAATAGCTGCTTCAGCAAATGTGGTCTGGAAACCAAATATATTTTTTAATGCTCTATAAACAATCATGTGTATTGCTAACTGTGTAAATCTTGTTGGATCTCCAAATGCCATGTTAAACTTGAATTATAAGATGCTATTCTCTAACCTTAGGTTAGCTACTTCTGTTGGTTTCATGGGATTTCCTGGAGGTGCCTGCACCAAATGACAGTCGGAAGAATTTTTCCTAAAAGAAGACAGCAAATCCTAGTAATTCAAAATGAATCACTTGTGCTATTGCAAACTATTGAAAGATGGCACCTATAAATTCTGTAAAATTTAATGTGACAGGCAACAAAAAGAGTGAAGATAATTGCAAAGAATACAGATATATAGTATCAACATTTAAAAAAAAAAAGAAATTTCATTTAACTTAAATGTAACACCTTTTTCATCTAAAAATTTTTTGATTTCACCACACTTAGAGTCATTAGTAGATTGCCCTCTCAAACTGTTTCCACACTTTTTTTCCTGCTTCAATCTTAAGAAGAAAAATCATGTATTTTTAAGCAGTCTGGCTAATTTTGGATAACATTAGCAGAGTTATGTAAAAAGACTTTAATGCAATGTTTCTTGCTGAATTTTGTTTAAATTTTCAGACACAAAGCCAAAACCATGAGTAATTTGGCAAAAAAAAACACATTTATAAAATCATTAATCTAGCTGAAGATGCAGCCTAACAATGTTTGATTTTACATTCTAAGCCAAAATATATGAGATATGAAAATGTTAAGCTGATTGCAAATAATAAAGAAAAAAACTTATTTTATACTTACTCTTGATCATCGGGACTTACAAATTCTGTGCTGATGGACTCTTCAGGCAGGAGAGTCATGGCATTCCTCAAGCAAAGGGAGGCAAACTCCATCGTGGAGGCAGGAATAGCAGGTGTACCAGCACTGCATTGAAAAATGTACAAAATGAGGTTGAATATTTGGTAAGTTATGTTTCTTTCCTCTTTTCGAATTGAGAATTTTTCTTGTGATGTTTAATAATAATCCATTTAAAAGGAAACTAAAATGTGCTCATGAGATGTTCCACTGCCAAGTTTTACTGCAACTCTGAGTGCAGATTTTTGTAACAATACAGCAACAATAATTTAAAAAGCAGAATCTTGATTCTTTCAACTGATTGAGGTACATGAAAATGGTCGGATAATTGTTACCCCCAATGACTGAGTTTGTTGTTGTCTATATTGGAAATGTTTTTTGACCTCATGTTAATTTATAAGAGCCAAAGCTTCTTGTAATTTAAATTTACAGTTCATAAACAAACCTGTTTTTATCTTGCTGAACCCCTGGTCCCAAGATAAGCTTTCTGTGAACTCCACTGCCTACGGAACCCTGTATAACCTGCAGTCTTTTCTCCAGTTTCCTATCATCATCATTGGACTAAAAACAAGCAAATTGTTAGTAAATTATGTTTCTCCAATAAAACTTACCTGATCAAATTATATCAGAATAACTTTATGTGCTACCTTCAAATCCAGCCCAGTCAGAAAAACATCTTTCTGTCTGTATCTTATACATGGACAAAGGGAACAACTCCTACAGGTTAACTCCCTTTGCTACTTGCTAAGTGCCTACCATTATATGCAGCTTACACCTTTTATTTTTACTTGAATGAAACTTTAAAGGATGCTTGCATTGTGCAGAAGGGTAGAAGGGAGTATCTGTGATCAAATTTTTTTGAGAAACACAACTTACCAAACTATTTCTTTCTTCATCAAATGCATTACCATATCACACTACATTAGGAGAACAGGTAAGAATTTAAGGAAATGCTGAACATGATACTACTACCTGTGTCATCCAGTAGGAGTATGATTCCTTTACTAAATGTTAGCTTAGCAGAACAAGAGACAATTTGTTTGCACACATGTGAATGAGATCCCTGTGGGATTCTGCACCTGACTACTGTCCCACTATAAAAACATTCCCAAGCAAATCTAGTGAAAAATTCAGTTCCATCGTTAGCAAGGCCATGTCATACAAATGGAAGCAGGAGATGGCAGATTGGGTGTACCAGTCAGATGACTCCGCTATGTCCTAAAATGAGACATTACATTCAAGATCAGGTTCATGGAAGTCGCTCCTGACCGGAAATCTTCACTAGTATACCTGTTTCTGTAAGAGTTCAGTGTACAGTGATTTAAAAACTCCCTTTAGCCAAGCAGCCAGCACTTGTAGGGTTGTGTCTTGCATTCCTGCCTTCAGTGGTAGGAATAGCCTTCTATAGTTGATACAGATATTGTCTGTACATCTCTGGTACAGGGTCCAGTAGACTGTACATCTCTGGTACAGGGTCCAGTAGACTGTACATCTCTGGTACAGGGTCCAGTAGATCTACTTTTCTCAACAGATCGATGAAGGATAGGAAGTGAATAGTTATTATTGACTGACTAGTGTCAGCAAACTGTTTTTAGGAAGGAACCTGGTTGCATCATTAGAGTGAAAGAACTGTCAGAATGGAAATGCATGTAGTTCTGATCCATAGATATCATATTCAACTCATTCACTCTGCTTGGTGAAGTTAGTGTTATCATAAATTACAAGTAATGCATGATAGCTACTTGGGTGAGTGGGGGTAAATGGTGGGGGGGAATGGTGGCTCAAGTTTGGCCATGACAAAACTCGTGAAAGATTCCATCTGGGAATAATGTGAAAGAATATGGTCTGGATATGTCAGAATTGGACTGCAAGTCAGATATTACCTTGCTGCAACCAAAATCATCTCTTCCATGAAGTCTGAATGTGACTGGGATATATGGAACAGTATCTCGTGATTGTGATAGCGGATAACTTCTTGTCTTCAAAGAGAAAGAGAAAGAAGTCTGCTGTCAGTGAATGGGTGCTAAGGGTGGTGTGACTTTATTGATTACAATCACTGACATCACATGATTTCTCCTTGTATGTTCTCAAAGAGCAGGATCTTCAACTGTTGTTATCCTCTTCACAACTGACACTCCGGACTCATTGCTCAGGACATCTCTGAAATGAGTCGGGAGTTAAGGAAGAGTTTCTGTGGAGATGGATGGTTTAGTGGCAATCTCAATTGTTTGAGTGGAGTGGAGGTCACTATGAAGAACGGCTTTCGTTTCAAAGAGGTTGATATGAAGAACCTTCTCTTGAAGCGTCCACGTGACACTGACCATCCAGTAGTGAACCAGTATTGTTAACAGGTCCATCCCTGCATTGTGTAGGCCAAGGAAATTTCTTCATATAATAAATATCTTATTTGATGCTTTCTGTGATGTACATGTTACACTTTCGATGTGTTTGGGAGAAATATGCCAAGTTAATACGTTTGTGTTGTGAACAATCCCTATCATGTAAGGATGCGATGAACGAGCTGGCAAAGCAGAAGGTCGTGAATATGAAATGAAGCCGAAATTCTATTTATCTTGTGATATGTTATCTTCAAATGCTCGTTCCATGTGAAATCAAATGTACAAGACTTGTACAGGGTGTCTGTGAATGGGAACCTGCCAATGCCAGCGACAGATCTGTCTGGTTTTAGCCTGCAATATCTATATAGGTCTGGCATTGAACAGTATGTAATAGTTTACTGAATCCTAAACCAGTTATGCTGAGTGTCCAGGTCCCAAACACAGCTGTCTGCATATCAGGGCCAGGAACACTTGGAAAAAAGATCACTGTACTCAGTATTAGTAGCTGAAGGCATAGATCAAGGCTACATAAGAGCTGAAGCAGATGTGGTTTATGACCAACTGATGAGCCTGGCTATCCTGGGAATGATGACTGGTTCCAGTACTGGTATCTATTTGTGATGATGCAGTGTCCATGGTTTGGTCCAGTTGGGCAACTGTACCATGACAGCACTGGCTTGACAGATTGTGCTATGATGCTATGTTCTGGCTGTAGTAGCAGAGATGACAGGAGAGGCGATAGCAGGGCTGTAGCTGTATATCTCTGAAAACCATGATCATTGGATATTCTTCTCGGTAGGAGTGCTCTTCTCCAGCAAAGATTCAGTCATCATAAAACTGATGACAGAGGCAGTGGCAGCAGAAATGTTGATTGGATCATCATCCTTTTGCTTATTTTTTTCTCTCATCTGCCCAGGTCAATAGCCTGGCTGTGACCCACTGATCCTCATGCTGGCATAAGCACTGGTCAGGATCTGAATTGCACCCTGTTACAATTATTAGAAGTGGGATGATTATGTTCAGCTAATAAGAAATGCTGGTACCCCCACTCTTAATTCTGCCCATTTCGGTTGATACTTATAAAGAGATAAAGCAAGACAATGGCATGTGTAAATGAAATCAGTCAAGCATTGCGCTGAACTTAACGGTGATGTGAATGTAATGAATGAAGAAAAATTCCAGAGAAAATGACAGAAATGATCTGATTATATGGAATAACATATTAATTACTTGACATTTACTGATGTACCTAACAAAAGGACTGAGTATTGAGTTGAACTGTAAGTACTATATATCATCCAGCAGCCAAATAAGATTATGTAAATATGCTTATCGTGTGAAAAAACTTGATGACTAAAGAGAAAAATATTCATCTATAATTAAGAGTGAGATTTAAAATAGATGATGTAAACTTCCTGAGGTAAGAAAACTCCAAGGAACTGCTTAATTGATAAAAAGGCACAAAGTAGATTGGTATTTGCAAGGTTTTGTATAGAGTATAAATAATAATTGACAGTGGACAGCCTTATAAGGGGAAACCACTCTAGTCAGTCTTCCACCTGGGCAAACTGATATTTTAACATTTCTGTTGCAAAAACAAGCCAAAAGTCATGGTGAATATCTTTCTCTAGCTTGGGAGGGCTGGATTTGCGTATTTGCAAGACAGTGGATATACTTGTGTAATATGATTCAGTAATGTATCTCAAGAAGAAATCACTGCATGTTTACATAGGTCATAAAAAGTCATGTTAATAAATACTGAATGCTTTGCATTGAAATATGCAGTAAATAAAAAACGACTAATGTGCCTGTACCCACATGAAAAAACAACTTGATCAGAAGGTTGCTTGATAACACGGTGCAGTTATGAATGGCATCCATACTGAAGTAATTTTAACAAAAGATATGAAATGATTGGCGAGAACTATATTTCAGTTTAACATGAATAATATACCAACTCTTTAATGGCTAATGAATTCATATTGTGTAGTTGTAAATTATATCCCATGATTATAGAGCTTAGATGTTAACAATAAAATTGTGAATAAACTGAAGGATGGACATCCAAGCTAATAACTGTTGTGGTCCCATATCATGGCTGCAGTAATGTAAAAATAATATCATTCTTACTTCTCTAACTGCCATAATGCAGCATTCTGCAAGTCTCAGCCACAATCGAGGGTTAATCTGGTAAACCTGGACAGCTTCAATAAGGCAGTCAAATGATGGTAGGGCCTTCCCACAATGCAACAGCTGGACACCCATATTGTACATCAATTCAAAATGGCGGCTCATACCTAAAGAATGTAGTGGCCTGCCAGACAAAGACCTTCCACCTGAAAATTTATAAATGTTCAATACATATGTATAAGCAAAGGAGCAAAACACTGTATGACATGACTGCTTATGATATACAATATTACCCTTTATTAATATTACAGCATACCGATGTATATTTTGCAACTGCTGTGCAATACTTTCTCTTTCACTTTGTTTTTATAGAGGCTCTGCCTATTTGTTTACTTTTTTGACAACAAAAACAAACTCTTTGAAAACTGTTTTTCTCTAGTTGACAAAAAATTATAATCTTTGGGCATTATTAGACAAAAAATAAAAGCTGTTTCATAAAATATGAATGCAAAAAAAATAAGTATTTTAAATGGGGTTCCACGAAAATATTAGCGTGTCTCTGCCTCTGTTGACTTTGACTAAAGCACATTCAATATGCTTTCTGGTACACATAATTACAAATACAAAGCAAAAGACATGTAGGCCTAAAATGTGTACAGCATGCAAGAAGAAAAAAATGAAAGTAAGAATCAGAAGAAAACATATTTTTAGCAAATTATGTTTCTCCAATAATACTTAACTGATCACATTTCATTAGGACAACTTTCTGCTTCCTAAGAATCCAGACTCCAGGAAATACAAAATTTGTCTTTCTTTTTGTCTATATATTCATCTATATATACATACACACACACACACACACATATATATATATATATATATATATATATATATATATATATAATATATCACCAAATATAGAGAAAGGGAAGCAACTCTTCCTGGTTAACTCCCATATCTACCCATTAGGTGGTCACCAAATATAGAGAAAGGGAAGCAACTCTTACTGGTTAACTCCCATATCTACCCATTAGGTGGTCACCATTATACCCAGATGTGCCAGTTCTACTTAAGTGAAACCTTAAAGTATGCCTGCCTTGAAGGGAAAGGTGGAAGAGATTATCTGTAATGTGATCAGTCAAATATTATTGGAGAAACATGATTTATTAAACAAAATTTTCCTTTCTCTGTCAAATACATTAGGAGAACACGAGGATGAGGAACTTATGAGAAACCCTACCTCTACCTGTGTCATCCAGTAGCAGCATGATTGCTCTACTAAAAGGCTCTACTTCTCCTAATGTTAGTTCAGCAGAACAAGAGTCAATTTGTTTAAACACATGCGTGGGAGATCCCTGTGGGATTCCTCTATTGATTATTGTCTCACATAAAAAATTTCCCAGGTAAATCCAGCAAAAGTTGCAAATTCATGTCTGGTTCAAAGGTTGTGCTTTCATGAATGGGTAGTGGTTATTTTCTGTACAACTGACACTAACGAGATTCAGTTCTCTCCTTAGCAAGGCCACTGCATGCAAATGGAAGCTAGAGAATTCAGACTGGACATGCCAGGCAGCTGACTCTATGTCCCAAATTGAGACATTCTGTTCAAAATCAGGCTCATGGAAGTCACTAGCATTTCACTGAGCTGAAATATTCATTAGTGTACCTGATCCTGGAACAGTGTATTACAGCAGACAGATATTGTTTGTGCATGTCAGGCAATATCTGAAGGTGCAACTTTACTTCTCGAGCAGATCGATCAAGAGGGAATGAATAGTTATTGTTAGTTGACTAATGAAAACAAGTTGTTCTTAGGAATGAACCAGGTTATGTCATTAAAATGACTGAACCATCAGAATGGAACTGCATGTGGTTCAGATCATTGATATAGTATGTAGCTTACCCACTCTGCATGTTGAAGTTAGTGCAAGTCATGTAGCTGCTTCAAGATAAGGGAAAGATGATGACTCAAACCTTCTTGAGTATGGCCATGTTAAAACCCAGGCAAAATTCCGTTGGGGAATAGTGTGAGTGAGTGTGGTCTGTATATGTCAAAATTTGACTTAAAATTGGAAATTACCTTGTTGCTGCTCAAAATATTTCTTCTCTGAAGTCTGAATATGTCTGAGATCATGAAACAGTATCCCCTGATTGTGATGGGGCTAACTTCTTGTTTTCAAGAGAAAGAAGTGTGCTATCAGGGAATGGGTGGTGAGAGTGATGTGACATCCTGGATGTGACACCAGTCAATGAAAACAAGATTTCCCCTTTTATGTCCTCAAAGTGAGGAATATTTAGCTTTTACGATCCTATTCACAACTGAAGCTCCAAACTCCACTTAAATCGAGACATCCCTTAAAGGAGTCCAGGGTGAAGGAGGAGTTTGTTTGGACATGAATGGAAAAGTGGCCATCTCAACTGCTTGAGTGGAGTAGAGGTCACTGTGACTTGTCTGGGTACATCTGGTGCTAAATCAAGTAAATAGTTGATTCAGGATGTTTCATCTTAGTGTGGCAATCAGAACTATGCACTGCATTTCTTAAATATCTTCATAATCAAAACAAATGGAGGAAAGATGTATGCCCACATTACCTCCCAGCTTATTACAAGAGCTTGAACAGCTGGGTTTGGAGAAAAATGAAAAAGAAATGTGAAGCATCAGACAGCCAACTCTGTAAAAAGCAGCTCCCCTCCTTTAATAATACATCAGCCAGGACAATGCGTCCGACTTGAATATTACCTGATATTGTGAGTAACAGCCATGAAGGCATTCCCATATCGTGTGGCAAAGGTTTGATGATTGCTCACCCTTTGCAGAGGTACATCACCACAACCAAATTATCCAAGAGAGACAAAATCCTATAGATTATCTATATAACTACTGTAAACTAAATTTTGTCCATTCCACTGTTGAATCAACATGTTCCTGCATTTCCATTTCATCAATTTATCAATGGGAAATGATCATGAGTATCATCAGCTAACATCTTAACTTTGCCCAATTTTTTCTTTTATATGCTGTCGGTAGTGATCATATTGTGGAATGCTGGTCTGGCACAATTGGTTTGACTTGGCTGGACAGCTTCATTAGCAATGCTGGTTTTGCTATGAATTTGATGGGAACAGTCAGTCCGGTTAATCGATCAGTCAGCCAGCCCACCAGCTGGAGAACACAGACTACTGACAACTGTTAACATACATAGGTCATTCATACAGCTGAACCAGTTAGTCAGCAATTGGGATAGCTTAACAAAGATGGTAGATGTCTTGCCGGTACAGTATGGTCAGTACCAATGGCCAGCTATGCCATGTCTGGACAGATGGATTGCTAATTGGAGTTAACAGACTCCTGACTAATATAATCATACATAGCTTGTTCATATGGCTAGACTGGTTGGTCAGCAGTTGGAATGGGGTATCAAAGACAATATATGTATGCTTTGTGGTCCTGACAGCTGGTGCAGTACAGTCAGTACTGGCCATCCTAATTTAAGGTAATCAGGTAATGTATCTGACAGAGAAAAGAAAAGTGCAGAATCAGTTTTAACAATTAACTTTGGTTGATGGGAGGCACTTAAACACAAAATTGGAGCCAAATAACATACTACAGTTTCAGCATACCTGCCTGGTCAGGATTCATCTTGTTACACCCATTTGGTAAGCGTTGACATACATGTGCTTTGTTTATATCTACTGCTATTGATGTTTTAAATGACCCAAGGAATACATTTCGAAAGTATATAAGTTAACAAATAAATTTGTGTCCTTTTATAAAGTCCTCACTCATCCCTACAATAATGTTGCTCAATACCAACAAAGGGATTGCAACCATGCATGTACCATATACCTTGTACCATATTTCATATAATTTTTTTGTGCAAGAAAAAATAATTATTAATTTCAGTGTACGAAAAATTATATTTTACATATAATTTTTCGTACACTGAAATTAATAATTATTTATCATTATATGGTACTGACCGTGTATGAAAAATAAAGGGATCATACCCAAACAAGTTCTATGGAACACATGCTACTCAACAACCTAACGGTACAAACGTACAAAATAACATATATTTTCTGTCTCATTCTGCTCTTATTTCAAGAATCCAATTACAATAAAAAAAAAAGTACTCAAAAAGATTTTTGTTTTGTTTTTAGAGAGGGCATAATGTCTCAGTGTGCAAGCTTGTCTGCATCTAGAGCATACTTCTATGTAGCTGTTATGTTGTGTAATGTTGGCAAAATGATTAAGATTAATGAACATGTACGGGTATTATTTATTGGTAAATTGTACGCAACGATCTGAGTCCACATTGTCAAGAAACTAAGTGCAACTTGTATTCTTACAGCAACAACCTCATTTTCAAATTACAATAAAAAATATAAAGAACTTCAAAACATGTTTCAGTTAATGGGTGCGAGCGTGTGAGAGAGATGAAACAAAATTTTGTCAGTGTACAAGACCGTATTTATTCAGGGCAGTTTTTATTTGTAGCTTTTGCAAATAGAAAAGAGACTATTTCCAGTTACCTGACAATAGTGATAATCTTCATGTATTAGGACACAACTACATTCCATTATCAATAAACACCTCTAAATCAACACTTCACTCTTGTTTTAATTACGATATACATTGTTACAATAACCACATAGCTATGCAGTGATATTTACATGCGAATTAAATATGTTTAGAGCTTTGGTTATTCCAGTTGAAACCAGATAGAGGGCAAGATTTGACAGAAGAGGTCAAATCAGCAAGGCTGCCAGTAGGGAAATGAGGCTCTCTTTAGGGAAATGAAAATCTGTCAATGTGCTATTGAGGCCATTGTCCATACAGCAGATGTTGTAAAGACCAGCGATCATACACATTACTTGTTATTCGAACTCACCAACAAAGATAACAATAGAGGGGTATATCATAGAACAGATTTGTAACAAAATGTTATTTATATCCAAGTCAAAACAATAAAAGCACTTAAAAGACTGTATATGTATGAATTGATTTAACGGAGTCCATGACTTTCAAATTGACGGAAGAAAATGACAAGGTTTTTATAATTTATTTTTGTACGACTGTAATGAAACAATAAGACTAGTTCATCATTGGTCTGTGGTCTTCACTTTAGCATGTACTCAGATATAATTTTGGTTGGATAAGAAAACGTCACCATGCTTCCGAACTCATTTTAAAATGCATGTGGTGTTTTGTTACGGTGACAGACTTAATAAGGAGAACTTATTAACAATAATTACAGATTATGTTCTGTGAAGGCCTTTGTCCAGTTGTTAATAACACCAGTAGATATTGTAATGACAATATGAGAGCTTATGCATCAATCATTGCATTTTCTCAGCAACAATTCATTACTAATTTCTGTAAAAAACAAAATGGCTATACAGTATCTTCGATCTTTTTTGCAAACGTAAATCTTCTTATTAGAAATTTTATGTCCGATAATTTAAAGAATTTTTCAAAAAATACAAAGTGATATGTACAAAAAAATATGATACATTTAAATAATTATTAGTTTGATAACTGGATTGTGTATGAAAAATTAAAGGGTACGAAAAAATACACGAAATACAGTATGATTTATGAGCAATTCATAAAATATAGTTTGCATCTAGAAGCAACTAATATATTATTATCACATTATTGACAAGTGATCTAAGTGGGTTTTATATTGTTCAGCTGTCATACATGACTTGAAAGTTGACTGTTTCACTAAACGGGCTTATGTACTATTGAAAGAACACATCCTATGTAAATCTTCATATCATGTTCATTTTACATACTTTGCTACATCCTGATAAAAATTATTTTTAAATATATGGGCATAACTAATATGCAGTCTCTTGGTCATCCAAGATATAAATGATATAACCTGTTAATTAAGAATAGAAAATGGATGTGAAATACAGTCTCTAGATTTAGACAGTTAACATGCTCAGCCAGTTAGATGCTTGTTATCTATCAATATGCACAGATTCTCACTTATTATAGATCCAGTCTATAACAATGATAAAATAAGCTTCGGGTGAAACAAATTCTGATTGGAATTGAGTATCCTGGTTGGTAAAATGTTCAGCCAATCAGATACAAGATTATCTCATTAATATGCATAGATCTTGCTCATAAGCAAACTCATCCAACATCTTGACAATATAAGACTATTTAACAAGCTGGATAAAATATGTCTAGATCTTACTAAAAATATATGTCTTTATGAAATAAACCTATTTACCAATTTTGATACAACATGATCAGAAATACTGCCGACAAGCTCAGCCAGTAAGATACAAATTAACCTCATTAATATGCACAGATCTTGCTCATAATTGCCAATCCTAGATGTTCATGATTTCAGTCTATTAACCATGTTTAATCAAAAACTGGATCAGGAATAGTTTCCAGAGTGGCAACAAGTACAGCCAAACACAAATAAAAGCACTGATTAATATGCATGGATCCTGCTCTCTTTTGAAATAATTTCATATCTTGATAATATGAGCCTATATTCCTATTTTGACCAAAATTGGATCAGACTTACGACTTCCCTAGTGGCAATAAACTCAGCTAATCTGATGCAAGATCACCTCATTAAAAAGCATGGTTTATGTCATTATCTAAATTAATCTTCAAGATATAAGCATATATATTCCAAGTTTGATCAAAATTGGATCAAAAATATAGCTTCCTTCCAGACTGTTGTTGTTGCTGTAATGGCTTAAATGCCATTTTTCAGCATATTATAGGCTATACATGATGAACATGGCAGATAGTATACTTCGTGGAGAAGAACCCTGGAAAACCCAGGGGAAAACCACCACCCCACAGGAGTTTCCAGAGTGGTAACAAGATCAATTAACCAGATGCAAAATTACACCAACATACATGGATCTTGCTCATCACTGAATCCTCCAAGATCTTAATGATATAAGCCATCATTTGAAGTAATGACAGAAAGCAGGTGAGAAATATGGCTTCAAGAGTGGTCATAAGCTCGGTCCATCTGGTTCAAGATCACCTTATTAATATGCAAGCATCTTGCTCATTATCAATCTATTGCAAGATCTTGATATATTTCAAATCTGACCACTTGGATCAGATATACGACATCCAGAGTGGTAACAAGCTCAGCCAATCAAATGTGAGATCATCTCATTAGTATGCATGGATCTTGCTCATTATCAAAATCTTCTTCGAGTTTGATGACATAAATCTGAAACCCAACAAGGTGAACCAATCAGATGCATGATTACCTTGTTAATATGCATGGATCTCATACATTAAAGAAAATATCCAACATATTGATGATATAAGCCCATATTTTAAGTGTGATTGAAATCAGATCAGAAATATGGCTTCCAGCAGGGTAACAATCTAAGTCAATCATATGCAAAATCACCTTAGCAGTATGTGTGGATCTTGTTCATTATGGAACTTCTCCAACATGTAAATGATATAAGGGCTGTTCCAGTAAAACATACCTGGAAACCTGGGAAGGAACTGTTGATGTGGGGTACTCACCCATAGATGCAATTTTGAATTTTCTTCTTATTTTAATATGAACTCAATGAAATCAAAGTACCCTGGCATATATTTTAAAAAAACTGCCTCTCCTGGGTACTATGTATGTTTATATGGAACAGCCCATAGCATTTATTCCAAGTTTAATTAAAATTGGATCAGAAATATGGCCTCCAGAGTGGTAACAAACAGCTAATCAGATGGAAGGTTACCATATTAGCATTCATGGATCTCACCCATTCAATATTCCAACTCTGATTGAAATGTGATCAGAAATATGGACTCCTCAGTGGCAACAAGCAACTGTCAACAGACAGGACCACACCATAAGTACACTTGGCCTTACAGGACAGCGAATTAATATTATATTTTGAATTTTATGGAAAGTATTATATGTATAATTAAAGGTGTTTAATAAAACTAATGACTTTTGTATGAATTAGAATTCCTGTTGCTGAAATGCATGGATTACACCAGAGTCTTGACCAAAATTATTTTCAAGTTGAAATTTTCTTTTTGTACTGGAAAGAGTAATGAAGGAGCTTAATAACAAATTGGAAACAATCTTTCAAAGTATCTTTAAATTCTTAAGATATTTTGTATATTTACCATATATTCCAGAATACAAATAATTATAGTTTATAATTTTGGTGTTAACAGTAATGATTCTAGTAGCATTTTTGAGGATATATTGTCTTTGGACAAAAAACTCCATCTATCTATCCATGTGTCTATGCAGCCATATGTCCATCCATTCCTTATGCAGTTCACATGATAGCTCTAACTTCATTGACACCAACTCTGTGTGTGTGTGTGTGTGTGTGTGTGTGTGTGTGTGTGTGTGTGTGTGTGTGTGTGTGTGTGTGTGTGTGTGTGTGTGTGTGTGTGTGTGTGTGTGTGTGTGTGTGTGTGTTTTTAAAAAAATTATGTTTTACTCTGATCAGATCCTCTTTTCATTTCTTTCACAATGTTCTCATTCTCCAGTATTGCTTTGCGGAAGTAAAATGCACCCAGGTTGTGTTTCCGGAGCTGGAAGTATATACATCCCAAATTGTTGTAGTGCATGACCGTCAGACACTCTCCCTTCTCTGTGTACACCTGTGGACTTGATCCCAGCATCTTCATGGCTTTTTTCAAGTTTCCACGCAGGTACTCAAAGTTACTTTTCAGAAATAACATGGACATGTTCTGAAACAAAATTTTACTACTATTAAACATGTGTAGACAGGGTTGAACCAGCAGTAGCAAGCAGCAAATTGGAAATCCAAGTTTTAGTTTTCTGCAAGCAATTAAAGTTCCTAGTAACCTTTGTCACAATGAACATCATAAAATTTGATCAAAGACTTGTTACGGATGGCTGAATGGATGTTAAAAAATAATAAGTCTTGGTCATATTGTCAGATATAATGTCTGCTAACATATGGAAAAGAAAGAGGTTGGTATCTCAAAGCCATTTTTATGTAAAGTACCTTATACGTGATTCACTACCATTTAATTTTGGTTATTTTCACTGCTCCAGCCAAAAAGGGTTATTCTGGAACCCTAGTACAAAGTAACAATTGGATTTTAATGACTTGCAATCAAATCAGAGTTAACACAACAGTTGCTACCTTTCTCCGATATAAAATGTACAACTCCAGGCGATCCTTGCACTCGATGAATGTAATATGTTTCAAAGAGAGTTTCAAAGCCAATGACTGATCAAAGTAACCGACGTATGGCTGTTGCCTATACAAGCAAAACTGGCATCACGGGTGAACTGATTCACTGATATACCAATGCATCAACACTTTTGCCATAGTAATACACATACTGAGACAAGATGTGGAAAATCAATACAAAACTATACTTATCCAATGCAAGTTACTTTAATACAGTGGGGTCCCGGCTTACGAACCTAATCGGTTCCCGGACGGCGTTCGTAACCCGGAACGCGTTTTCCCATAGGGTCCCATTGTTAAATATTTAATCCGTTCACGAGCTGAAAAAAAAATCGCTGAAAATCGCTGCTACATTAAAAAAAGGTGAAAAAAGGAGCACTCACACAACACATACATAGCAATAAAACACACAAACACACTCAAAACCCACAAAAACAACACAAACATGACACAAAAATAAACACAAGAACACCACAGACTCCTTTTCTCACCTTATTTCACTCTACTTGAGTAGAGGCAGCCATATGTGAGCTTGCGTGTTCGAAATTTTGCACGCAAGCGAATGGTGGTTCGGTTCGTAACCCAAGTCACTGTTCGTAACCCAAGTCATTTTTCTGGCCGGCCTGGCGTTCGTAACCCGGATCGTTTGTAACCCAGGGCGTTCGTAAGCTGGGGCCCCACCGTATTCAGCAGTCATGAATAATTATTAGTCATTTATTTCTTTAAACTGAGATTTCATCAGAGACAGATGATGCAGGCACAGGTACTGATTTGTGTCAGTTACCCCCCCCCAACAAATGAACACATAATAAGGACAAGGTTCATAATGCTGATCCAACTCGCCAATTCCATGCCAATTATCTTATCTGAACTGCATATTCAGTATAAAGAGAAATTCTATATGTATTCCCCATGTATAATGAAGTACTTTACTAATCATTTAATAACCACTTCTACATGCAGCTACTCTGTTGATTCATATCTTGTCTACTTTGGTCTAACTTGATGACTACACTTCCGGTGTGTCATGCAGTAATATAGGTTTAATCGAATTCTGATTGGTGGTTATTGTTTGTTACAGTCCTGTGAAAACAATAACCACCAATCAGAACTTAATGTTGCTTATTCCCAGCACGACACACAGAAAGTATAGGCAAAGCAAAAGAGATACTTTGCACACAAGTGATTATTAAACAATCTGTTAAGTACTTATATCATACATGGGGAGCAACTTTGGAATATCTATTTTAATGCTGAAAATATTTAATAAGTTACTGAACATGATGACAAAATAAATAAAATCAGCACAGAACCTGTGAGGGGGCATATTTCAAACTGCATGAATTTGTCACCTTGCATACACTTTCAATTTTTTTTTATAGATGGGGAGTGGGTGTTGTCAATAGTTTTCCTTCTTCATTAACAAAAACAAGTGCATGTGGCAGCAGCAGTTGTTTTGCATTTGTAGGAAGGACAATGTGATTGTTTTTGATGGCACTTATCCCCACTCCCATATCCAATTTTGTTCAAGATGAGATTTTACTTGCATAAGGAAACTGTACTAGTTCTTCTATTTTGAAGATAACATCGTAACATCTTCCAAGTTTATGTGAAGACATGAAACTGGTAAAAAGCTGTTTTTTAAAGCATTCATGCAGTGCACAACAAAAGGCATGGTGACCAAGATGGTCATGCATCTGATCAAATGAAACAGCCTGAAATGACCCGTAAGGATGAATTAAAATCACTGGCAACTAAGAGGTACTCAGTTACAGAGTAAGTTTGTAATCTTGTCACAGGTGAAAACGGCATATAAACAGATGCTAAGACAATGTCTGTCTGTGATCTGCATACTAGAAATACAACCAATATGTTAACACATATAAAATGGCACTACCTATCACTGTGAAACCTTCTAAAGATGAATAGACCATCAAGTTGATATGAGTATTGATAATATATCATATCACAGGCTGTATATAATCTACTGTATCGATAAACGGGACAGGTGTATCATTTCAGCCCAAACTGACAAGTCTGCATGTATAATGGCTGTTACTGTTAAACAACCACTTCACAGGAAAAGACTGACTAATCCACAGAATGAGTCTGACTGAAATGAACAAGAGAGTTGTCATCCTTGCATTAGGAGGCAATTCGATACACTTTATTTATCTCAGTGAAAACAAAAAAAAAACTTTACAGAATAAACACACTGTCAATGCTGTAGAAAGGTATCATTTATTACCCAGAGATAAATATTATTGTTTTGGGTTTAATGACATTTCTCAGCACAAGTCAGGCTACACATCGCAGTCAGTATAACTGGTGAAGAGGAACCCGGGGAAAACCCCGTTACGAACCATTGGCCTGCAGGCAACTACTGGCAGCTTTCTTACATAACCACACTGCCCAAGCCTGAGACTCGAAGCCACATAGACAACACTAAAGTCAATCCAAATGGTGGTATTTCTGACATACTAGAATTAATTGTTGCATCTCTAACAAATATCAGCTCTGTAAATTCTACTACATTTTGTTCATATATCAGTAATATATAAAATGCACAAGTTTGCAAACAAATGCAGGAGGTGAAAAAGCAAGTTCGCATATTAATGGCCTATGATCTGTTGTCTGTCTGTCAGTATTGCTTATAGTTCTAAGACTGTCAATACTTCTAGTTTTGCTGTTTTGGATTAGATTCAAAACACCTCTTCAGGTAAAGTAAGTGTTTGTCTTGGCAAATAGATCTTGAAATTCTCTGGGCTGTTACAAACCTCAGGAACACCCAAAAAACATTTCTTTCTTTACCTCTACCGAACAACCTCGCTATACTATGCTTCATTATAAAATAAATTTTGATATAACAGTCATGTCATGGCTCCCAGTTGTTTGTATTAGTTGTCTCTTTTTCCTTGATATAAATGAAACAGCCAAGTTGACAAACTTATAAAAATAATTCTATTTAGTTTCGGAAACCTGTAGCTTACAGATCATAATTTCTGCACAACAATTATCATTGGCATAGGGCTGTCTTAATTATTACTGTACATTTTGTTTATTCCCCCCCCGCCAATGTACATGCATTCATAGTATTTTCAATCATTCAAGCTGTATTGTATATCAGTACACAACATGGCCATTATGGATCCCAGCTGCCTGTTTATAGTGGGGTTTTGATGTACATACATCCAGCCCTCATATAAAGTGTGTGTGCATGCGCATGTGTGCAAATTAATGTCTAAAACTATGTACAGTGAATTGAGTATTCAGCAAGGACTTGATCTCTCTTTTGCATAACTTCATAGATTTCATCATCAGCAGGCATCTTGTCTTGAACTGCAATGATATAATGATACTTATGTAACTCAACAACTCAAATACTTGTGGTAAATAGGCATGCACTTAATAAGAAACATTCAAGACTCAAAAATCTTACACACATTTGTCTGACAATCTTCTAATAACTTTAAATAATAATAATAATAATAATAATGTGGATTTAGTACAGCACATAATCTTACAATATTAGATAACAAATAAAAACATACATTGAAAAGATTACAGAAAACAAGCACCATGAAATTACAAAAACAAAAAATATGCTGACAATAACTAGGAAAGTAAACATTATTAAGTATTTAAGTCTGTTTTTGTAGTCGAAATAGGTGATAATTAATCACAGTCCATCTTTTCTCTAAACATAGTGGTTTTAATCTGGTCAAATGTTCAGCTAAATAATTTGATATACAAGGTATTTTCTTTAAAATGCTTAATTATTCTTGTATATTCAAGAATGCATTGTACATAGCAAAAAGATGTTGATCACTAATCCTGAATCAAGTCTTCAAATTTATATAGTCCAAGGTCTTAAAATAGACAAATTAATAAAGGGTGTGAACAAGAATAGACTTAGTTATGTACATAAAAATTTGTTGCTGTCATGTATGACACAGCATAAAAAACACATTTCAACTAAAACCCATTTTACCAAATATATTTTTAGATCAAAACAGCTGCACTATACTCACAATACTGAATCTTGCTTTCCACATATCTGCAGAAGCATCGGTCATTTGTTCTTCTTTAACTTCCTTTTCTCCATTGGTACTTCGGCCACTCAAGACATTCTTCTCCATGTAAGTTAGCATACCTAATGCCTTCTCTGGCTGAATATTATCAAAGAAATTGAAGAGAAAAATATTAATAGTACTATTAGTCAAATGGAAAAGCCATCCTACTTCCCGACAGTTTCCATAAATTTGAGAATTTCTGTCTCTTTGCTGACTTGCAATGCAAGTAATATTACTGAAGATTATCCAGAAAATTTAAATGCAAAGTGTGTGTGTGTCTGTGTGTGATTTGAATTTTTAACACAGCTTTAAAAAAATTTCAGTCATATGACTACAATGTCTGCAGTGTGGCAGTTTATAGGGATGTCTAGCACTGGGGCTTCATGGGGTTTCTGACACCAGGCAGACCAGTCCTAACACTACCATCTTAATGCTGAGCGCCAAGCGAGGCAGCTGGTAGAAACATTTTTATAAGTCTTTGCTATGACTCAGTTGGGGTTCAAACCTGCAACCTCCTGCATCTAAGGCAGATGCTCTAACCACACAGGCCACCAGAGTAGTTGAAGCAGTTTTGTGAATTTATCCTTTTCATTTTAGCAGAACTAATCTTTGATCTTGCCTATCAAAATAAGTCCACTGGCAAATAAAACAGCCATATATTATGTAAAACCAAATAATTCAGATGCTTATTAAGGTTACCAAACATGACTATTTAAATTCTTAGGGGGCATAAAAAGCATTGTTGAGAAAAATTGTAGTGTCCAAAAATTACAACAAAAGATGGTATACAAGTATATTGTGAAAACTTACTGAAAAGGTCAAAGTTACAACAAGTAGCTAAAACTGTATGTTATATTCAGTAGTAACTTCTATCAAGGTGTCCTACTCCATTGGGCAAGCTCATGTTTGGCCATCTGATTATATAATTATTTGTACCCACCACTGCCCCATTTGCTGATCCCCACTGCCCTTTCAAGTCTATTTTGGTCACCCTGATGTAAGATCAAAGCTACCTGGGCTCACTCTCACCTGAGGTCTGTTCTGACTAAACTTAAAAATATCAAGTCTTAAGTACTAAGTTTATAACAAATTCACCCTCTCAGACTCAAAACTCTTATCTTTGATTGGTTGGTCAGAGATCTGATTTCAGACAATATAAGTTTTAGTCAAGTTTGACCAAGTGGGTATTGCTAGCAACTCATGGAGTCTGGTTTCACACCTCTTGACACGCAAATCTGTTATTACAGGGTTCCACTGGTAAATTTAGGTCACATGGTAATATTGGGTTGAGCTATGGGATGAAAACTGTTCATTTGCTAATGAGAATATGACAAACTTACTAAAGTAATTGTGACCGTTATATCTTAAGTGAACATTTTAAAACTTCAAACAAAGGTATTTAGCTCACATAAATGGAAGAGGCTGCATTTTCAACAACCAATCTTAAGCAAAGAGCTTTTTATCCATAAATAGCACATCTGAAAACCTCCCAGAGATTGGCATTTGATTTTTGTTTTACTCAAAGAGGGCATTAAGCATGCATATGTGTGAATATGCCAATGGCATGGCAGAAATACCATTTTAAGGCCATCTACTGCACATACTGTTTTGTAGCTGAAATCTACTGCTTTTAAACATTTTGAAGATAAAAACAAACTGGTATTTTTACAAGTTCTATACACTCATTACAGAAATCAGTCACAACCAGTCTACTGTAACTGTAACTGTCCCACCAGTGGAGTTATGCCAGCTGGGTATCTGATGGAGAACATAGATCTGTAAAATTGATTACCTTATTCTTGTAATTTAGAGAGTTTAATGTGTGTGTGTGTGTGTGTGTGTGTGTGTGTGTGTGTGTGTGTGTGTGTGTGTGTGTGTGTGTGTGTGTGTGTGTGTGTGATTTGGATTTTTAAAGTAGTTTTAAAAAATTTTCAGTCATATTGCTACGATGTCTGCAGTGTGGCAGTTTATAGTGATGTCTAGCACTTGGGCATCGTTTCGCAGACATGTAGCATGATGTCCCTCCCAGTCACATTATCCTGACATGAGGCCAACCAGTCCTAACACTAACCTCTTAATGCTGATCACCAAGTGAGGCAGCTGTTAGTACCATTTTTATAAGTCTTTGGTATGACTCAGCAGAGGTTCGATCCCGTGACCTCCTGCATGCGAGGCGGATGCTAAAGCCCTGATGGGACATTAATTTATGTTTTATAAGTAGTAAAGGGATCAATGGTGGTTTATGATGAGTTTGAAGTCTTTGATTAAAATTCAGCTGACCTTTGGCAAAGGGGAGATAAATTGGAGAGACTGACCAATATATCCAGAGCCATGATAATTAACTGTACAGACTGCCCAGGGATGATAGTTTTCAATAAGCATTAAGAAAAAGACTATGCTTATCACAACTGTGTACTGTTATGCAACAGTTTACGAGCAGATATTGCAGTGTCAAAAAGTGTTACATATTGGCTCGTTCAAAAGTAACAAAAGAAAAGAGTGAAGACAACAAGCTTTGTAAGTTTTAACAAAAATAATTTATTTCCCTAGAAAACACGGTGAAAAGGTGAAAATATGAAATAGGACTTATGGTTTGTGAAGAAAATCCAAACATTTATCCTAGAATTGTGAAATATAAGTCCTATCAATAAACAATTCTAACTGAATCTAGTTTGAATCTCAAGCTGGTTCCAATGGAGGATGATGACATCAGAAGTCTTTACACAAATGTCCAGAATTTCACGTTGAACCACAATCTGTACTGTACTATTCCAATTTAGAATGAATTTCACTGAACGTCTTTGTCCTAAACCGCTTGTGTAGTTCTCCAGGGAAAAAAATTATTATTTAAAAGTAGATGAACTCCTATAGCTGTCATCTATAACAAGACACATCTCGAGCTCTACAGATGTAAAGAAAAATAAACTCTTTGCAGCACAAGGAAAATAATACCTTCTTCTCAAGGTTTAAGAACGACTCTGACTATTTCACAGTGACCTAAGTGTTTTTAAACCAAACTAAGACGTCATTTCATGCACGTGCACGAAAAACGCATGGTTATTTCATCATCTAACAATCGCAGTACACGATGTAATCACATATGCTTAGAAAATGACATTGGCCACAACCAATCATTTACGCCGGTTGTTTATCAACCCGGCAATCTGAAAAAAAACTTACGAAAGCTGAGAGTCATATTTACATTCTAAATAAACACGATGTTTCTTTCAAAAATATCAGATCCTGTGAACATAATCATCATCATAATAAAATATAATGATACAAAAATGAAATAAAAAGAATTCAAATTTTAACACACATGTAATTAAACTACATGTTCGTAACACTTTCCCCCATAAAGAAAAAAAGAAAGATTTATGTAATAAAGCTTTCTTTTTTACCAGATGTAAACTATACACAAGGTAAAAAAAATTACGTAAGAAGAACTCTTATGAATTATACAAAGGTGTACATGAAAATAATATTTCTATACAAGGGAAAGTGCATCTGCAATTAAATTGTCTTTTCCTTTGATGTGCCTCATGTTAAGATTGCATTCTTGCAAAAATAAACTCCACCTTAATAGTCTTTGATTTTTATTTTGCATCCTGTTGATGAAAGTAAGGGGTTGTGATCACTAAACACAACCGGAGAAGGAGCTGAGCTGATGTAAACTTCAAAATACTGTAATGCCAGCATTAAAGCCAAGCATTCCTTCTTGATTGTTGAGTAGTTTCTTTGGTGCTTATTTACTTTCTCAGAGAAATAGCACACTGGATGTTATACACCATTTCTATCATCTTGAATCAATACTGCTCCAACCCCAACATCACTTGCATCCACAGATAGTTCAAATGGTTGACTGAAATCTGGAGCTGTTAGAACTGGTGCACTTTTAAGTATGTCCTTTAACCTATCAAAAGCCTCTTGACATTTTTCAGTCCAAAGAAACTTGTTTTTCTTTCTCAACAAATCTGTCAGAGGTTCAAAAATTTTAGAGAAATTAGAACAAAATTTGCGATAGTATCCAGCCATACCCAAAATCGCATCAGCTGCTTTTTACTGACAGACACATGAAATTCAGAGATAGCCTTGACCTTAGCATCTATAGGTTTAACTTGACCATGTCCCACAACATGTCTAGAAAAGTAACACAAGCATGGCAAAACTCACTTTTAGATAAATTAATAGTCAAATTTGCATCAGTGAGTCTGTCAAAGAATTTCCAATTCATGGCTAGATGTTCTTTCCAGGTGTCATTGTAGATGATGACATCATCAATGTAAGCATCACAATTATTTAGACCAGAGGTAATCATATTCATCAAACGTTGAAAAGTACTTGGGGAACCCTTCATCCTGAACGGCATTCCTTTATAATGATAGAGTCCATCTGGAGTCACAAATGCCGAAATTTCTTTCACTCTTTCCATAAGTGGAATTTGCCAAAATCCTTTCAGAAGGTCAAATTTGGTGATGTACTTGGCATTTCCAATTTTATCAATACAATCATTGATTCTTGGCAATGGAATGAATCTGTTTTTGTGATAATGTTCACCTTCCTATAATCAGTGCACATACGGAAAGTTTTATCCGGTTTCGGAACAAGTATGCATGGTGAACACCAATCACTTTTACTGGGCACTATGAAATCGTTCTCCAGCAAATACTGAATTTCCTTTTTCAAGTATTCCTGTTTGAGAAGGTTCATCCTGCATGGATGTTGTTTCACAGGTTTTGAATCTACAATTTAAACGTCATGAAATTTTTTTTGTCCTCATAGGATTATCTGGAAACAAGTGCTCATATTCAAATAATAACTGTTTAAGTTCATTCCTTTCTGGCTGGTGTAAATGTAAAAGTTTCTGGTCCAGATCTTTCATAATTTCCGAATTCCGAAGATTTGTTGCTCCAAGATCAAGAGTATCCAACTGAATTTCTTCACTTAAATCCTCAGTTGGTGGGACAGGTACAACTAAATTAATTGCATAATTTACCTGGCTATCTCTTTCAATATACTAGTACTCCATTAATTTATTTAGATCAGAGTACTGTTATTATAATTTAACTCATTCATTTTCTTCTTTACTCTGTAAGGGCCATAAAATCTAAATTGAAGAAAATTTTGAAGAATGAGCAAAAGAGAATGAACTCTATTACAGGACTCAAAAATTCTCTCAAGTAAAGTTTTGTGAAACCATAGTTTCACTTTTTACTTGAATTGCTGAGCGCCAAATTCAAGCATAACAAGCTGGAAAATTCCAGATATGAAATTTGACCTTTGACCTGATTGGACAGATTTGGGAAGGCCAAATTGAGTAAAAAACTTTATCAAAGCTTTTACTATAGTATTCCTCAAAGGAATCGCCTCTGGGAATCTTGTTGACGCACACATAATGGTCAACAAACATTGGTTGCCTGACAAGGTTTTTGGTAAGGGACCAACACAGTCTACCATAATTCTACTGAATGGTTCGTCAAATGCAGGAATAGGTTGTAAATGAGCCTTAGGTATCTTTTGATTGAGTTTTCCTGCCATTTGACAAGTATGACAAGATCTACAGAACTTACAAACATCACTTTTTATTTTTGGCCAATAAAAGTCAGTCAAGATCTTGTGATAAGTTTTATTTATCCCTAAATGACCAGCAGAGGAGTTTCATGGGCCAAACTAAGTATTTCCTGTCTGTAAGATTTTGGAACCACAATCTGATAGTTCACTAACCATTCGTCACTAGCAGGTACCTTGGGAGGTCTCCATTTTCTCATAAGAATTCCAATTTTAAGGAAGTAACAGACAGGTACTTCAGTAGCTTCAGTTTCACTAATGGCCCTCTGAAACAAACAGGAGATCTCGGGATCTTTTTCCTGTTCGACGACAAGTGATTGTCGTTTGTCACCTTGATTAGAAAAAAGAGAATGAGTATTCAAAAGGGGATCACTATGATCAATACCTTTTGATTGATCCAAATTAGAAGCGAAAGTGACCTCATCAAAAGCCTGACCAATACATGTGTCAGCTAAAGGAATATTTTCCTTATCAAAATCATTCTCAAGAGCTTTCTTTGCCATAGCTCTGGTAACTGCACAAGCTGGGTATAAATCAGGGATTTCTTTTTCAATAGGATCAACTTTCTGATCCAAAGAAGGCTTGTCAGTTACAAGTGGATTAACCACAACCTTGTCTCCAGCTAGATCGTTGCCTAGCAACAAATGAATGCCCTCAGTGGGTAAAGTAGACACTATACTGACTGTCACAAGTCCTGAAACTAAGTCTGATGACAAATTTACAGAATGGAGAGGAACATTAACAAAGCCGCACTCTACTCCCTGAATCAGAACACTCTCATTAGAACAGGACTTCTCAGAAGAAGTCGAAATACCTGACACTAAAAGACTCTGTTAAGCTCCTGTATCCTTTAAAATTTTAATAGGGATAGGATTGGCCAAATCACCCAAGAGTGATATAGAACCCTTCGACATGAATGGTTCATAATTCTCCATAATAAAATCAGAATAGGGTTTTAGAGACCCAACAAATGTATTGTTTTCAGTACATGACCGTGACCTTGACCTTTAGAAATAAGAGCATTTGGGATAGGTCTATCTTGATTCTGATGCCTATATTTCAATTTGAAGCAATCAGAAATGACGTGTCCTTTTTTCTTGCAATAGGTACACGTAGGAATAAACAATGATTTTGAATCAAGTTTGTCAGAAGCTTGATTTTTAGAAGTTGTACCAAATTGAGTTTTAGGAGGAGTCGTATTTGGCTGAAACACCTTTCTATCAGTAGGCTGCTGAGTAAAAGATTTGCTTACAACAGGAACTTTATGAGTTAAAGAATAGTTATCAGCAGTACGAGCAGCATTTTCCAAGGTTTCGATCTCATGCTCTTGAAAATACATTTCAATGTCACTATGGATACAGTTCCTGAACTCTTGAAGTAATATGGGTTGTCTGAGACTTTCGTAATTTTTATTGACCTTTCTAGAAGAGCACCACCTATCAAATTGTTATGTTGTTTCCCAAGCAAATTCAACATAGGTCTGGTTAGTTGGTTTTCTAGAATTCCTGAATTTTTGCCGATAAGCCTCGGGTAATAATGCATAACCCTTCAAAATACAGCCCTTAACCACATCATAGTCAGCACTCTGCTCTAATGACAGTGAAATGTTAATATTACGAGTTCTACCAGTAAATACACATTGCAATAATAGAGTCCAGTACTCCATTGGCCAGTTGAAACTTTCAGCAACTTTTTCAAAATAAGGAAAATATCTATCTACTTCTTTGTCAATAAAAGGGGGCACTAACTTAATATTTCCTACAACGTCAAACTTTGAATTTGTACTAGAAATGGAATCGTGCTTCTCACTTGCCAGCTCTAATTCTTTCATTTTAATTTGAAATTCCCTTTCATTCTTCTCTCTTTGCATCTGTCTCTCTCTCTCTTTCCTCAAAATGCAGCTGCATTTGTTCTCTCTGTAACTGCCTTTGTCTTTCTCTCTCTCTCTCTCTTTCTTCCTTATCTAATTGCATTTGTCTATCTTCTTTTTCTTTCTCAAAATTTGTCTTTCTTTCTGTCTTTCGTCAAATTGCCTTTGCATTTCTTCCCTTCTTTCTTTAAGTTGTAATTGTTTATCTTTCTCTCTTTCCTGTCTCTCTTTCTCCTTCTCTTTAAATTGTAAGTTCATTTGTTCTTTCTGTAATTCCATTTGCAGTTGTTTATCTTTCTCTCTTTCCTCTTTCTGAAGCTCGAGCTTCCTGAACTCTGCTTCCATCTTGTATTTCATTTTCAGTTGCATTACCTTAATGTCAGTGTCTGTCATAGACGTACGGACTGATGCCAAAACACTTTTGTCAAAAATATTTTTCCCTACCAAACACTGAATCAAAATATTTTTAATTTCTTGTTTTGTCAAGGAAGCTTTTGCTTCAGAAATTTCCTACTTTCTGGCAAGTTCAAGAAATTCATCCTTCTTCAGGCTATGCAACTTTTCCAGAGTTGGATTAGAAAGAAATATTTCCACTTTTGATGACATTGTGAATGAAAGCCTGTTGTTTTCACTAAAGATTTCAAGTAAAATATGAAATAGAACTTGGGATTAAAACTAAGAGAATTTAAATTTCAAAAAAGTTTTCTGAAATATTTTAGCCAAATTCATAGATCCCAAGGACGAGCTTCCAAGTTTTCTTTTTGTTACGTTCAAAAGTAACAAAAGAAAAGAGTGAAGACATGAAGCTTTGTAAGTTTTAAAAAAAATAATTTATTTCCCTAGAAAACACGGTGAAAAGGTGAAAATATGAAATAGGATTTACGGTTTGTGAAGAAAATCCAAACATTTATCCTAGAACTGAAAAAAT